>KZ652628.1:92804-104340 GCA_001010745.2 Gerris buenoi
AATTATTAAAAAATATAAGGAAAATAATATCAATATTAGATAATAATTATTATTATTGATAAAAAAAATATAAGTATATAAAAAATAACGCTATGTACTTATAAACAAATTATTTATATTTTATGAATAATTACTACGTTTTTATTAGCTTGATTTCTTGTTTGTTTGTTTGATTATCCAGTACATCTTGCAATCGATTTTTAACTAACTTCCCGAGTAGCTAGACATTTGAAACTTATAGTATAGCTCAGAACACGATGACAATGCATTATTTTAATACTTTTAGCCACCTTTCAGCAAAATTTAATTAGTTCTCAGCAAAGTATGCTGTATGGAAAGTTAGTTCCGAAGAAATCCGCAAGTTATTTTATTTGTTTTGATATGTCCCATATTTATCTTCATTTTGACAGGTTTCAAATTTATGAGAGAAAATTTAAAAACGTAGTATATAAAAAGTTATTTTTATCTTGCAATTATTTTATAAACAATTATTAACATATTTACACCTTTATAGACTGAAGAATATTAGTTGGTATAATCTTGATAAATGAAGGAATTTTTTATTTAAAAAAATAAGTATAATTGTGTAACGCTATTATGAAATATTATAGAGAAAAATAATAACAATTACACAGAGGAATAAGACATGACAGTTGGCACCGTAATGAGAGCATAAAATGTACTTGACAACACACCACGCTGATAAATAACTCGCTCGGTTCTAGTTATATTGCAACGGTAATAATAAACTTATAAGGCACTTACTTTTATTCCACATCTCACGGTCATTACAAATAAATAAAATAAAATAATTATAGTAGTACAAATTCAAAGTCTCAAATACAGAAAGTAATTTGTCAGAAAAAAAATTAATTTTATTGGGGGAGAAATAAAATGTATTAATCGTTAACGTCCTAGTTTAAAACAATTTAATAAATTCAATCGTCTTTATTATTGAAGTGTGATACAAATATTTGTGTTTTAAATAAGAAATCCTTGTATAGTTTGAACATTAACAGTCTATATATTTCATTTTATAATTCATAAAATGTACAAATATGACAATCGAAAATAAAAACTTTAAATATATAAGGTAAACAACAAGTTATTAAACATCTTCCCCTGTTACAGTCTATAAGATTAGAGTTGGCACAATCAAATGGCGGGAAAATTTTGAGGGAAACGATTTTATTGGTCCCCCATGTTGAATGCAACTTCAGAAAAAAAAAATGCTCTACTCTACCCCTGTTCCACAAAAAAAAATATAACATGGCAACACCGATTTTCTCTTTTTATAACCCCAAAACTACCTCCACGTTTGTTGTTCCCGCCTTCGATTGTGCCAACTCTAATCTTATAGACTGTAGACACCTACTACCCTAGGTCTGATGAAATGAGAGTCTGTATGTCAGTCCTGAGTCAGTCTTCACAAGATAAGATCTTGGAGTTACTGTATTAAGTATGACCCCAGGTTTCCAGTACTTAGTTCTAAAATTTTGTATGTATATTGTTTGTCCCGGCAGAAAATTTGTCGCATGTCTTTTTGCATTAATGTCATATTGTTTCTTTTGGTAGTCTCTGTTTTTATCCATGTCAGCTCTAGCTTTGTTTGGAACTGTCCTTACTGTCAACCTATCCGCAGGGACGGGAAGTTTTGATCGCAGCACCCGGCCCATTAATAGTTGCGCTGGTGATAATTCCAGTCCTGCCACAGAGCTGTTCCTATAGTTAAGAAGGCTTAAATTCATATCTACACCGGATTCTAAAGATGTTTTAATTATTTTCTTTGCTATCCCCACACCTTTCTCTGCTAACCCATTAGCCTGAGGGTAATGTGGGCTAGTTGTTTGAATCTTGAAATCCCATTCTTTTGCGAATTCCTGTAGTTCATATGAACTGAATGGCATATTGTCGGCTATTAAAATTTGAGGAATTCCCAACCTAGAAAAAATTTGAATCAATGCCTGTTTTACAGCATTGCTAGTTTTATTATTTATTTTTATCACCTCTAACCACCTAGAATAATAATCCATCAGCACTAAATAATATTTTCCTGCCCAATCGGCAATATCTGCACCTACTTTAACAAATGGTGTGGTCGGCAATTCATGATTAATAAGGGGCTCTTTTATATTTGACCTTCGATACTTCTGACAAACACTACACGAGTCTATTATATTCTTAACATCCGACCTGATCCCTGGCCAATAATAGTAACNAGGAAAACAAACACCGAGAGCGCAACTAGCTAGACCGGAGTGGGTAGGAGTGGGGGTGGTCTAGCGTCCACTCTCGGCGGTTTCTCCACTGCGACACTCAATCTAGACACCCAATCTAGCAACAAAATGTCGCCGTGTATTTCGGCCTTAATGTGGGCTAGTTGTTTGAATCTTGAAATCCCATTCTTTTGCGAATTCCTGTAGTTCATATGAACTGAATGGCATATTGTCGGTTATTATCATTTGGGGAATTCCTAATCTAGAAAAAATTTGAATCAATGCCTGTTTTACAGCATTGCTAGTTTTATTATTGATTTTTATCACCACTAACCACCTGGAATAATACTATAATAATAATATTCTAGCTTACGACTGTTCAGGCCACCAGCCAATCAGACCTGAAACCAATTAGACTGGGATGTCATTCAACAATCATCAACCATTGGAGCATTAATTTAATTGCCAGTCTCTTCTCTTAATAAGGCAGTTGCATCAGTAAATATTTAATTACTCTAGTTTCAAGACAAATTAATAAAATAATAATATTTGATGTAAAAATTATTAGTGTGAGGTGTAAGCATCGCAATCAAAAATTAAATAGGTCAACAATTGCGGATGCCATAAGAGCTCTAAGTCAAAAATTTAAAAAAAAAATCAAATTTAGGTTTACTTTATAAGGTAGAATTTGCGAAAATGGTGTTGGAGATTTCGCACTAATCATGAATTAATGAGTTTATACGATCAGCCAGACATTGTGAGTTTTATAAAATCAGGACGAGTTCGATGGTTAGGACATGTGGTGCGCATGGAGGACAGCAGAGTGCCTAAGAGGATGATGGATGGAAAACCGGGAGGCGGAAGAAGAAGAGGCAGACCCAGAAGGAGCTGGCTGGAGGATGTCGAAGACGACCTGAAGAGGTTGGGCGTTCGCTCCGGGAGGAGACGTGCGCAGGATAGGGAGGAGTGGCGAGGCTATGGCGGCCAGGGCCCTTCACGGACCGTAGCGCCGAGGAGTTAAGTTAAGTTAGTTAAGTTATAAGGTAGAACCGATAGGTACGACAAACAGTCATAGGACCAAAGTTGTAGATCTTTTAAAATTACTTAATGCTGGTGCAGTCTGCTTTTCGATATGATTTACCGTTTAGCTACAATAACCCTTCAAAAAATCTTTAAAGTTACGTCCGCCATCTTTATTTTTTTATTTTTTTTTTAAGAGTGGTAAAAACAATGTTTTTGATTTTCTGATTTATTTTTTTTTTTTTAAATTGTAAATAACTTTGGTTCTACTCAATATTTTTCGATGAAACCAAAATATAATTAGGTCAAGAAGTAAGAATAAGCAATATTACAATTTGATTGATTATACATTTTGTATCGCATTTGTATAATCGAGTAGTGTCCCGACGTCGACAACGACTCACCTCGAAATGATTTATTATTGCTAAGCTAAGGCAACCATATTTATTCACTTATTACATTTATTCACATTTATTTTGATTTGTTGGTCTTCAAATAGATATAATAACATCTAAGTAAATATCAAAAGTAATTTACTTAATTTTACTTTTTTTCTAAAAATATAAAATTAAGCTCGTTGCGACATGCTTATTAACGGCTTGTTATGTATAATCTAAGATTAAGATATATTATGTAAAAGAGAATTAAGATAATAGAAACTTTACTCTTATCATAGAAGACTTACTTTATAGAACAAATTATATTTACTTACTTATTTTATTAAAGAAAAAGGCAATTTAGCTTCAGTACAAAGGGTGTAGAAACTAAGTCTCAAAGGGCCCGCAAGTTTAATCAAGGACAGTCTTGAGCTTAATCTAGCTTCTGCAAGGGCAGACTTGAAACAAATCGAACATCTCATTGATTTTTTTTAACTTAGTAAATCTTCGAACAAAAGATAAGGATAAGAGGACTCGACCGAATAGGGTTATGACCTAAATCTTGGGACGAGATAAGGTAACGTATCTTTCGATCTAAGGGGATTAAAGCAAAAGGTATCCAATTTATCACAAAGTGATTTGTACGTTTGACTTTTTTTTAAGATACAGTGGAGTCTCGATAGTCCAAACTCCGATAATCCGAGTTTTTCAATAATAATCCGAGTCAAAAGAGAGTTGATTGAAAGAAGGAGGTGGAGTGGCTTCCCTTAATTAAACGCTATTAGAACAGGACACTGTTATAGAAGAGATAGTTCCGTATGGTTTCATGGAATTCCTTTCCTGTCTCAGCAGCTGTGTTTATATTCAAATTTTGTGAAGCCTATTCTTTATTACTTCTTCAGTTTTAAGCAAGGATGTTAAATAAAGGGGATGGAAAGTTAGGCAGGGTTTAAAGGCAAAAGAGTGACCCCATGGAAACATGAGTAATTGGACAAAAAATCGTACTGCGCATGCTCACAACTTTAGACTGGGACAAATTACCTTTTTTGTTTTTTTAACCAGGTTATAAACTGATTTAACTATAAACAAAATCTTGGTAACCTATAACCAAGAAGAAGGTATTGGAGCTCCATTGGAGCTCCATCTGAAGACAATTGCACAGGAGTTAAGTGAGTAACAGTGGGTAAATGGAAACCGATTAGGGTGAAATTATTTGAAAACCTGATGAAAAAAAAATGTGTACTATGAATGTATTTATTTATTTATTTATTTATTTTTTTTTTTCAATAAATAGTTAAAAAAGTATAGTCCAAATTCACATTTTTATTAAATTTCCAATAATCTTAGTTTACTGTTGTCAATTTTCTTCGGTTTATCCCTTCTTATTATATTTGATATTTTTATCCTTCGGGTCTTCAGGGATGAAGAAAGGTTGAAAAATAAATATTTGCCTATATTGCGCCCATACCTGGGCATCTATGGTAATTCAGGTTAGTGCCAACCCATTCAATTCGGATTATCGAGACTACTGTACCTCCTAACACCGGAGAAAAGTATTAACCAAAAGTCTAAAATCTAACTTATTTATAAATGAAATTGCGAGAAATTATTATTCAATTACTATTAGGATTTTAGAAAAATTGCACTTATGATTAATTAGATTGCAGAACTATTGTATTGTGTACATGTTTTGTATTCTTTTACTCAAATTTTTGTATTTGTAATTTCATGTCAATTAGTTGTATACCTGAGTTTATTTGTAAATGATATAAGGGTTTTTGTTTTTTTGCTAACTTTTTAGCAGGTAATAATCCTTACCTCCATTTTGTTTTAATCTTTTCACTGCTGTAGTTTAGCATTCTTTTAAAAAATGTCTTCCCCCTTGTACTTCCAAAGTTAACTAGGTATTTCCTGCTCCATTTATTTCAGGTTTTTTTCTCTCACCTATTTTTTTAAATGATGAACGAATGATTTATATGTTTTCTAGACTTCTTTGTGTAACAACATTTAGGAACTAAAAATCTAAAACAAAAATTTATAATTCAAAAGTTATTAAGTAGTACTTCAAATGAAAACAACAAAATAAAACATGTTTTTATTTATAAAATACAATAAATAGAAAAATGTCTCTTAAGTTTTATTCAAATAAACTTTCTGATGATAAAAATAAGTTTTAGATACACAAAGAGGTCATTAAGGAAAACATTTCACTAGAAACAATACAGTATCCCACACACAACTAATACAACGACAATACAAGCTAATGATCACAATCTGGGTTGGATTGTGTATGAGTCTGCGTGTCCAAGGACACGAATCTCTCACTAACTACTCAATGTTTAAGAATCGTGGCATCGTATTGTCGTGGTATTGTAACTCCAGGCAAGATGCAACTAAGCCAGAGAACTTACGTTTTCAAGTAGGCAAGCAATTGTTCAGAACTTTTGGCCAATTTCGGATAGTTTTATGGGCTAACAAGTTTTAGAGTTCCTAAGAAGCATTAATAGAGGAGGTAAAGGATAATAGTCTGTAGGATAATACGTGGAAAAATAGTCTGTTAATTAGTGTGGCACATAGCTTCCTCGCCTCATTTTTCGTAAACTTTAATGATATTATGCATTTACAAACTACTAGCCGATAGGCCCGCGGTAACGGGCAGAATAATAAATATGGTTGAGAAAAGGAGCTGAGAGATAATTAGTTATAATTAAAATAGATATTTACAGAGATATTTACTGTTTAAATAGTAAGTTTTATGCAGTTATAATTAAAACATTTAAATAGGAAGTTTTGTGCTCCGATATCCGTTACATAGGTATGGCGCAAATGGTTTAGTATCTGGCTTACTCCCAGTAGCCCCGGGTTCGATCCCAGCTTATGGCACATCAATTTTTAACGTTATAAATCATTTAGAGGTGAGTCATTGTTGTCGTTGTCGTTGTTGGGACACTACTCGATTATATAAAAGATTATTGTCAATTTTATTTAATTTTCCCTCGTTTTTTTAAAATCTGTCAATTTTTTTTTGACTTCGCTTCCGAGCTTATTAAAGGTGATGGAAGCTATGTGATTTTTAGGCCTCCGATTTAAAAAATTCCAAGCTTATAAATATAAAATATAAATCTATGCCTCACGTAACCATCAGTGTTTCCACTTCGAGGGAAATTTCCCTTTTGAGGGAAAATAGAGGTTCGAAAGGGGAATGACAGGGAAAGAAATAAAAAGGGAAAATAGAGCATTTTATGAAATATGCATATTTTTGCATAGTATTTCCTTTTCCATTTAATATTATAAATCATACATGGTATTCACACAACCAGTATTTTAATAACTCGAAATCTGCTGTTATACTTTGATCTGACAGCTCAGTTTGATCAACCTATGGGAGGGAAAAAATAAAACCAGTTGGTGGTTATCTTAAGGTTACCCAGGGATATTTTTGTTTGCCTGGTTTCCCCGACATACAACCCGCCAAAATCTCGAGCTCTCTTTGGCTCCCTTCTCGTTTTTTCCATTTTACCGCGCTGCTAGAATAACAAAGTATAATGGCATGAGAATAGTTTACTGGCACAGACAATTTCGCCAAAATGCATTATTCGTATTCCCTAATTGCACTATTCCCTTTTCCCTCCACTTCCAGGTCAAGTGTTCAGTCATTAGACGTAGGCATTTAGGCATAGAGAACAGACCTAATACTCACCCACTTACCTTAAGGGTTGGTTAGTAGTATATTTTGGGTATATGTATAAATATAATGGCAAATCTTTAGAGTGATGTCTAGCACTGTTTGATTAAGTGATAACGATAACAGACTCTGTTATAGTATTGTTTTGATGTCGTCTGTTAACAGTAAACAAGTAAACAAACAAATCCCTGCTGAGGCTGATTGCATCTGTTATCATTTCTTATCACTATTAACCTATTCTACTTAGTTTTCTTTAACTTTCGTTTAAAATTTAAAATACTTATAATGTGACTTATATGTATATTACGTATTTTACTATAAAAACAGCCTTTTTTGATTATTAAACAGTAAATTTTATAAAAGGGAAAAAAGAGGGAAAATTTACATTTACAGGAGGGGAAAAAAGGGAAATTTAGATAGAAATAAGGTGAATTACTTAAAAGTAAAGTGGAAAAACTGGTAACCATTCGTCATAACACATGTAAACTTTCGCTATACCTCGCATGTGATTCGTCCAATAATAGAACTTTGAGGAAGTTAAGTGTCTTACAAATTGGCAAATTATGTGTTTATTATGTTTACTTATAATAATTTATATGCACATTATATTTAAGGCAATTTAATCTTGTATTATCTTTCATCATTCAAGTACCATAAAATAAGAGCTTAATTGTTCTTCAACTTGGCAATTCACCTTAAGTTGATATTATTCGATTTTGAATACTTATTTCACTTATATAAATAATTAATATAAAAATTCCATTTTTGAAACTGGTCTTATGTAGGTACAATTTTTTTTTTTTTTTTTTTTCCTGTATTCTTCACCTTAGTTGTTTCTATGTGCAAAATTTGGGGAAGATTGAATGACGAAAAGTGGTTCAAAATTGGGGTAATAGGTGTGCGATGAAACTTAA
Source organism: Gerris buenoi (assembly GCA_001010745.2). Lineage (NCBI taxonomy): Eukaryota > Metazoa > Arthropoda > Insecta > Hemiptera > Gerridae > Gerris > Gerris buenoi. The sequence goes on from KZ652628.1 coordinate 101,017, forward strand.
AAAGCAAAGAAATATGACGCCATTTTGTTTTTTTATTATTATTATTTTGGTTTCTGTATTCTTCACCTTAGTTGTTTCTATGTGCAAAATTTGGGGAAGATTGAATGACGGGAAGTGGTTCAAAATTGGGGTAATAGGTGTGCGATGAAACTTAAAAAGCAAAGTAATATAAGACCAGTACTAAAAAGCCAAAACATTATGAAGTTGACAATTTGATTTATGTAAATTTATCTACCGAACTTACTGAAGGTACATAATAGGTTTGTTCCAATAACACTTCAAACTAGTTCCAAACTAGTTTCGAACTGTACGACGCATGCGCATTAGCGAAAAACGATCAATTGTGGTCCGTTGCGCATGCGTCGGACAGTTCCAAACCAGTTTGAAGTGTGGTCGAAACAAATATATTATATAATAATTTATTCCAAATTTTCATTATTATTTTCGCTTTTAATGTAAACATTTCAATTAAGCAACAGACAGACTTGGAACCAAAAAATGTTCCCTGATGTCTGAAACCGATTTCTGTCTAGTAAAAGCATTGATTTTAAACTATTATTTTTAGGGTAAAAGAGTTCGCTTTTCAACCAAGAAGAAAATATGAATAAGAGAGGGGGGGGGAATCAATTTGTTATCATATTTATAATAATTTAGAGTAAAAAAAATATTTACGGCCTTGACTATGGGAAACCAGTTAATATCGACTGACGTTAGTAATTATTTTAATCGATAATCGCTATTGGATGTTATTCAATTGCGTCTCAGCGTTCAACCTTGTCCAGTTTTATTATTTTTTCAATAAGACAAGTCAAGTCCAAGGGAAAAAGATTAGATGCAACAAAGATTAAAAACAAAAAATTGCATAACTTCCTACGACTTTGTCATAGTTCGGTATTTTTTCAAAAGAATCCTGTTTTGACGCAAAAATTATATCGAGAACTTGAATGATTATACTTGGAAAAAAAAATATGAATGAATCTTAATAAATTTAAAATCCGGTTTTTACGATTCATAAATAAATACGTTTATTTTTAAGACCTAAAAGAGGAAGTTAAGATATCAACAAGTCTGATGTTGAAGGAATAAGGTGAAGTTTGACGGAGGTAAAGTCGATGAGGATTGACCTAGTAAGATGACGTCACGTATAGGCGCCTGGGTAAAACTTTTCTGAGTCACGGAATCCAACGTGAAAGCCCAAATGCTTTTATAAATATTATCTGGAAATCTTTCTGAGGGGAATTTTATATTTATATAAATACATATTATTATATGAGATGAGTAGAGATAAACAAAGAAGCATTATAAAAGCAACAACTCACGGACAAACAAACAATAATCCCAAAATCAATCAAATTAATAAATCTGTGTATGGGAGGTAAAGGGCACTATATCCATTTTTTACGAAATTGAGGTTTTAACATTTTCCTATTAGTTTTTTCCCCCTTTTTTTAGAGGTACAAGGCACAATGTCCTAAAACTAAAATTCACAGATTTAGCCAGTTGGAAAAAGCACTATGAACCAACATGCTGGGGAGGTAAAGAGCACTATTTGGACATGTAGTTGTTTACCTCCAGAGAATTAAGAATAAGTTACAACTATGTGCAGATGGTGCCCTGGGTATAGTCCACTTAGTAGAGTGAGAGANTGGACATGTAGTTGTTTACCTCCAGAGAATTAAGAATAAGTTAGCACTATGACCAGATAGTGCCCTATACTCACTTCACTTAGTAGAGTGAGAAAGCTACTTGTCTTATTAGTATGGCCTTACATACATATACGCCATGCATCATTAAAAAATCAATAAAATAGCTCTCCTGAAAAATTTACAATTTGGCTCATAGTGCCCTTTACCTCCGATACACAGAAATAAAAGCACCACACATCGAATATAATATGACAAAAAATGAACCAATGAAGTAGTATCTCGACGGCGACGTTGATTCACCTCGAAATGATCTGTTATACGCCGGGGAAGTGTGACGTCACTTACGTAAAAAAGTGTGTGTTTTTAGGTTAGCTGGCTCATAACATTGGATATACGGCTATTATTATTTTTTTATCAATTATTTGTTTATCATCCTATAATGTGTACATTTATTGGCTTATTAATGATGTTACTGATATATGATAAGGTTAAAAACAGTTATAAAAAGTTAAAAAAGCTTTTAATAGAGTAAAAAGAGCACATCTGTAAGTAAGTTATTTTACAACTTATTTGAGTTATTTGTGAGAATTATTTGATTTATCATCTATAATGTATATATTTTTTGGCTTATTAATAATGTTACTAATATATGATAAGGTTAAAAACAGTTAAAAAAGCTTTTAATAGAGCAAAAAGAGCACATCTGTAACTAAGTTATTTTACATCTTTTTTGAGTTATTTGTGAGAATTATTTGTTTTATCATCTATAATGTTTGTTGGCTTATTAATAATGATACTAATATATGATAAGGTTAAAAACAGTTATGAAAGCTTATAATAGAATAAAAAGAGGAAAAAACTATAAAATGCATACAGAACTCTAGTAAACAATCTTATATCATGAGCCAGAAGATGGATAACCTGACGAACAATAGTTCAGGGCGCATGACGTCACAGCAACCTTTGTCACCTTTACGTAACCTCTCTGACGCGATGTATTGCTAAGCTAAGGCAACCAAATTTAAAATATAGGTACTAGTTTCACTAAAACTAATTAAGCAATTAATATTAATAAAAACCTAGGAGTTGAGTCACAACCTTAATGAGAATAGAAGTTAAATAATTTCGCACAATCTTTGTTACCTCATAATATAATAAGTATTGAGCTATAAAAAAACAGAGATAATATGACACATTGCAAACTATCTTATTAATTGTACAATATTTTGACTTATCTTGAGAGAAAAAAAAGCATTTCTGCGTTGTGGAAGAGGTGTAGGCGTAATAACAAAGTTAAATAAAGTCACACAATAGTTATTTACGCAACAAGGGAGAGAAGTATGTTTTCCGGCTCGAGGTTAAGTTTTCCTGAGGCAACGCCGAAGGAGAAAACTTCATTAGCTCCCGAGGCCGTAAGGCCGAGGGAGATAACTATAGTATTAGCTCTCGAGGCTTGCCGAGAGAGATAATCCCGAGAGTAGAAATACTTCGATCCATGTTGCGTATTAAATTTTATCTACGACTAGTGCACCATGGGTAATAGCTATTAAGTTTGTAAATATAAAAGTTTTACCTACAAATTCACGCAATTTAAACACCTTAAACTGATATTTAGTTACTTGATTTATTAAAATAACAATTCTTATACTAAATATATACGTTTTTAATTTAATTACGT
>KZ652629.1:31841-45686 GCA_001010745.2 Gerris buenoi
TGGTACTTCTTTAGATGGTTACTCCCCTGTGTTTTTTTAGAATATAAATGACTTTGACTAAATAACTATTAAGACAAAGGGATGCTTAGCCCAATGTACTTTGGGACAAAGGAATACATATCACACTTATGTTTTTATAAGGGAAGTAACAATCTAAAGAAGAATACTCCATATACCTTCTTTAGATGTTTACTCCTCTTTGTTTTCGTAATAAGGGGAGTAACCATCTAAAGAAGTGCCCACGATTTACACTGAGTTACCTAAAAATTGTAATTAATTTCAGTCTGACCCAATTAGTGTTAGCACTTGCCTATAGCAAGAAAACTTATCTACTAATTATCATGATAATGAGACAAAAGAACAAATCTGTTTTTATAAAATAGAAATTATATTAAAAAGTTTTTGTTCTTTAGAACCACTACAAACAACATTCTGTTTGTCTTTTAACCTTATGCTTTTTCTTATTTATTTTTAGTTAATTTACTTTTGTTACTTCAATAAGTGAGTATAATAATTACAAACAATATTGTAGTTTTTGCTTTTGTTTTCAGTAAATTCGTTTGAAAGTCTGATGAGGTTGTACAAGTTGGTGAATTTCTTTGTTCCTGGAGGAGTTTACAACCAAATATTGAGAGAGGATCCAAACAATCCTTACCGCATCCTCACTGAAGGTTTACTTGGCTCGCTTTGTATTTTTAATCTTTTCATCTTTAATCATGGAGCTCAACAACTTTTCAAGAAAGTCCGTTTTTATTTAATATATTTGTAAGAAAATAAACCAATATTTATTCAACTAACATTGTTTTAAGTTTTTTAATATGATTTTGTAAAAAATATTTTTTCAGACGGAAGATCTTGATTTTAATCTTCACAAAATACAACTACAAAATAGACTCAGTCCAGTGAGCTACAGAGAAGTATATTATTTTTGTTTTAAGATGGGTGTGTTAAATGTGTATGGTAATGGTGGGGTGTAGCTCTGGGGAGGGCAGAAGAAATTTCCGTGATAAAAGATTTGCTACGCAAAAAAGGCATGAAAAATTTGACGCTTTTAAACATTGTGCCAGGAAGTTAGGATTTAACAGGAGGTCGATAGGTTTTCATTTATAGTACAATATTCTGACAATATTGACGGACTGTTTCTATTGCCGTCTTGCAAAATGTAAAGCTCTTAAAAATCTTAAAAATGCGAAATAGTTAAAATACAATAGGAGGTATATTGGTTTTCACTTCCATTCATTGTAGTATATTACTATATTTCGCCGATAGAGTACTGTATACTTACTAATTTTTATGTAAAATGATATCAGAGCTCTTATTGGACCAAATGGTAATCAAAATGGATTAATGTTTCATGATGACACATCTTAAGATAAATGTATACTGTAAACTGATTTCTTCCACTTCATAGGAAAACATTGAAATGGTGATATATGGATTCAATGCCCAAAAACATATCCATGATTCAATGTTTTTCCATGATATTGAGAAAATAAGTTTTTCTTTAAACTCTTTTGAAAATATTATTGCAATAATAGGTCTAGATGAAACAGACTCCGGATGCATAAGCCTGCGCTATAAAAGAATCTGAAATAATACTGGTTTTAGTTCATTCAACAAATTTGAACATACCTCCCTTGTAAAGCGAATAAAATACGTTGTTTTTTTTGTTTTTTTTTTAAAAAAAAGGTTATAACCACTTGACAACGACTAGAGTAAATGTAATTTTTAATAATTAAATCATGAACTAAAAGTATTAAGTTAAAAATGTTATCATTATTTTCAGATTGGGTTATTGAGGAAACAATGTAAAACCATTGATAATAAAATAGAAGTTTATGGAATGTTTAACCTATGTTATCCACTCTTTGCTCAGGTTATTTTTACTTATTTTTTTATTTATTTATTCATAAACATTGATTACTCCGAGGAGTCCCAAAAAAAGTCCAAAGTTGTAATACCTGTTAAGCAGGCGGCCAAAAATGGGATTTAAGAGATTAAGAGTTCTGTAAGAATGCCTGTTAAAAGATTAAAAGATTATTTAAAGATTACAAGATTATTTTTTATTATTACAGCTGCAATCTTGGTAATAATGGTGAAATGGACCCCGAATTGCAATTTTAGACAAATTAATAAACATAAAATGTTCATGATGAATTATATTTTTTTGTTTGTTTTTGTTTTAGCTAGTAATGATGATGGCACAATACATAATTATCTTGAAGCAGTTTAATGTTGAAGAAATTGCTTTCTTTAAAGGAAGTGCATGGGCATACATGTTAGAATTAGTCCAAAGACGACTTAATATGACTCGACATAATTCAACGCTTACTGATCCGCTCTACGCTACTACAAATATTTATAATACATCTTTATTAACAAATTCGATAGGAATTACATCGGATATGTTCAACATGGAGTCAGCATCATTTTATGTCACACCAGTTATGTATAATATATCTAATTAAAGAGTAATTATATCATTTTTCTTGGACAGTTTGAATTATTAAGGAAATCTAAATATTCTATTTGTTTTTGTTACTTACTACCTTATTAAAATTTTACGATGTCAATGCCATCATCAGTGCTGCAAAAGCAAAGAAATTTAAGCGGCACTGATGATGGCCCTATAGTGGCTGAAAGCTGCTTTGAAAATAATAAACTTATTTCACGTGGAGTGACTTTTTCTTTCTATATTTATTGATGACCTCCATTAACACTTCATATTTTAATTGATGCCAATGATTGGTTAAATATAATCGCCGAAGGTCAACGTGGTTGATAAGGTAAATCCTTGTAAGAAAACCTGGTAGAAAGTTGAGGCTGCAATACACATGCTGAAAAATGTTCTAGTAGTTATTGTCACTCGGCCGAGAAAATAGATCACATCCACTGTCTCAGCCTAACCACTCACACTACTACAGGCCGAGATCTGATTATATTTCTCACTTTACCCAAGCACTCGGCAGCATTTTCATTTTGTCAGCTTCAGCTGCTAGCTTTTGTAAATGACAGCAAGCAATTGTTGGTGCAGGTGTAATGTGGCTTTTAATGATCATAGGAGCTGCTTTGTAATAGCTTGTTTAGTCAATTACAAGTGCTAGACATTGTCCGGTTTGTAAAAGGATGGCATCCGATGTTGCTGTGTCGCGTTCAGTGCTCGTGTAGGTTAGGAATAGTGGCTGCAGTTTAGGATTGCTAGATGCTATATTAAGGTTACAGAGGAGCTTGGCAAGACGGTTTGACAACAGATGGATGGACGGAGTCCTGCAGGATTTAGCGATTAAGGCTTAAGAGTAAGCGGCTTCTTTAGGTATAAGGCAGTCATACACACAGCAGAATTCCTGACAGGTAAACCTGAACAGATAACCGGAGTGCGTTTGTGCTATAATAACTGTGAAGTTATGTCACAACTTTGATACCAGACACGCTCTGGTTTACCCATGAGGTATACCGTAACATGTACTTGATACCACACACGCTCCGGTTAACCCATGAGGTGTACCGTAACGTGTACTTGATACCAAACACGCTCCGGTACATCTGTAAGGGTTTACCCGTAGGGTATATCGTAACGTGTACGGCCGGCTTAAGTGGCCATTGACCCAAAGTAGATGGCCGTCCTGAATAGCGCCCCATCAAGTGTTATTCTTTCCGTTCAGGAAAGCCGATTCCGTCAAGAAAAAGTGTTAGTATATGGGGCTCAAGAGGAAATATTATCCCGTCGCGCCATCCTCTCCATTCTTGTCAACAACTGATAAGTTTCATGTGGATGGGATAGAGATATTGCTTTCATTGTTTTTACGCGGCATCAAACGAAGGGATTGTAGTCACGCAACAAGCCTGCAGGAAAGACTGAGCGGATCGTCTCTCAGGAAAGTGGTTGTGTGGATGGTAATGAACATGATTATCAATCATGCCGTGCTTCCTTCACGATCAAGAAAAAGGAAAGTCTGTCGGGAATGAACGACAGTGGATGGGGCGCTAATGTTCATGGCTGGAACTGCAAATGTTTCCTGATGCCTGAAACAAGTTTCTGTCCTGGAATTTTTGACATTGGAGACATAAAAATTTTTTTTATAAAAATTAAAAAATTTAATATTATAAAATTTTTATTCGTTTTTCAGAACGATCACAGACCTTCCATTACCTCACTGGTAAGGTCAGATGAAATTAATAATCAAATCAAAATTTAATCGCCACAAATAAATTAACCCTCACTATTGTATTTTTTGAGGAAGTATCCATGTGTCATCTTTGCTGTTTTGATCTCTGAATTATTTATTTTTTTTTATATGCAATGACAAATCTTAAACTTACTTTTAATTTAGCATTCAAAAACATTAAAATGAATAACTTTTTTAATAATAATAATAAGTTAAATGGTATATAATTATAAATAATTTTTTCTTAGTTGGTAAAATAACATTTACCTAAACTGAAAATAGAATTTTCTGTTTAAGAAGGTGAAGATTGTCATAATTTGAAAATAATATTCTACTATTAACATAATTAGGTTCTTCTAATTTTAATTTGTTTAGTTTTTGTAATAATGGTTGCTATTTTCGTAAAGGGAAGTTAGTTAATGATGGACTGTTTAGAGACTTATATACCAAGTAGTTAACCTCTTCAGTCCACTAGGTTAGTCTTTGTAAAAACATTAAGCCTATCACAATATTCCTTGACCTTCATGGGTTTAACTTTTACCCGAATTTTCCATTGAGTCCATTATTTTTTTCAGTTACGTTTTTGTAACAGGATTATCTCGTGATCGTTATGATTGTTTATTTAAGATCAAATTTGAAATCGTACTTCTGCGTTAGTCTTTCATGAAACTACTTTTGTTTTTTAACTGAGCGTTTTGTTATACTTTCAATGCTTCCATTCGTTGCGGTATTTTCCTAAACTTTTTCTGTAAATCACCGAAACCTTTAGCTGCGTTAAGTTTGTTAACTATTCCACAATAATTTTTCCTCATGTTGACATCTTTAACTGGTTTGGAATCATCAATTCAGTACGTATATATATTTATTTTTTTATAAAGACTTGAATATTATAAATGTAATATATATGTCATGTTTATTTCTTATTTAATTGATTGTTACTGTATTCATTTTCCTTCGTTATTTTTACTTTTTTTTGTCTAAATATTAGATCTCTTAGGAATTTGAACCCATGAGATTATGTTTTGTTTAATTTATCTTTAGTTTATTAAAGAGCAGTTTAGTTTATTACAGTGTAAAGCCGCCTTATTGATTTATTATATGTACATATATTTATCTATTTCTTTTAAGGCGGTAACGTTTTTATGTTATCACTTGAAAAAGCTTACCAAGAATTTATTATTTTTAAACAATAGCTGCATTTCTCATTAATAAAGAACATCTTGCATTTTCAAACATGACAATTAAAATAAAATTAATCAAATGGCCTTATCATGTGGTGTGAGATAAATTCCTTTTTGCTCGAGGGTATTATCAATAAATAAATGGATATTTGTACAAATAACCAAAACAGACTTTAACTGGGAGTAAACTACTTCAATAACCTGCTCTCTAGTACCTTCTAGCAGTTAACTAACAATACCAAGTACTGGTTTGTATGACATGCGCAGTTTTATTAATTCGTCAAGCATATCAACAAGAAGGTTCCCTATCTCATAGGTTTCCTTGAATGTTGTAATACGGTGTGAATAGAGTCAATCAAACGCATTGATCAATATACGCATGCGTATATAACCTGTTCTAAACGATTCCTGGGGTCAAAGGGACGATTCAAAGGACGCTAAAAATAGGGGATTGAAACAAACCTAATAAAATTATAATAGGCTTAACATTTGTTTTCTTCTGCCTAATGTTCTGTTTTAGCATCGGTTATATGAACATTAAGGTTCCCTAAACTAATTGTTATGCCTACAAATGACAAATTATTTTACTTGTTTGTTAAGGTATATATAATTTTCACTTTCTAAATATGATGCTACGAAGAAACTCTATTTTGATAAATTTGTCAGAACAAAAAGTTGCTTTGGAAGAGGAATGTTATTGAGTAAATAACAGCTTTATTTGATAGTAGTTTTCTGCAGATGACACACTAATAAACTAATAAGGTATAGGTATAGATATCCAAAAGACAAATACATTTCATGATATTTCCGCGCAGTCAACATTGCATTTCTGTTGGAACTAAACCGTGAACTTCTATAGTACTCTTAAAGATAGGCGCATTATTTTGTTCTGAATATAGTTCCGATTTTATTCTGGATTCCTATGCCTACCTGGCCGGCTTTGCAGGACACGATTTGGGAAACCCAAAGACAGAATCTAGACAGGTTGAAAATCACAATATTCGTGTAAAATAAGAACTTGTATGGTTTGTCCCGCTTTTTCCTATTAATTTATAGATAAAGGAAATTCAATGAAGTAATCATATACTCCAGGAGATAGCGTGCAAAAAAGTGTGTGACTAACATCAAGCTAGAATTTTGTATTCAAGTCAATCTTCTAGCGCCTTTTAAGAATATGTGGTCGGCTAAGTTCGTCTGCGGGACAAGGCTCGGCAGTAGGCGTTTGAAAAAAACAAACCGGCGGAGAGCGGCCATGTCTCACCAATTATGGTGGACCATGTGATATTCATGATCCTGAGTACAGAATTAGTTAGTAGACCGAAAATCAAGTTGATATTAGTTTGTCCTTTGACAGGTGACAACCTTGATTTGTAGTAATATTTGAATAACTAACCTATCAAGTGTGAAAATAACATCGACTTGATTTTTGGTCTACCAAATAATTCTTTACTCAGGATCATGAAGATCACACTGTCCACCAGAATTGGTGGGACATGGCCGCTCTTAACCATTTTGTTTTTTTCAAATGCCAACTGCCAAGCTATGTCCCGCAGCCAAACTTAGCCGAGCACATATTCTTAAATACAAAATTCTAGCTTGATATTAGTCACACACTTTTTTGCACGCTATCTCCTGGACTAATAGTACGTAGATAGTTGAACACATAGTGACCAAAACTATGTATATAGCTCTGTAATAGCCATTATAGCGTTCTCAAGGAGTGGTTATTTCGGCTTGACTGTCAACCTGTCGACTCAACTTAATTCTTCTAGACGCGATGCAACTTCTCTATCGGTAGGTAACGTAAGCGATAAGAACAGCTGTGTAAATCTAACCTTAGACGATTTATTCCGCAGGTGGCTGATGTATATTATTGTTAATTTTTAAGTCATCTAATCATCCTTCTTAACCAAGTTTGAGTTAATTATGTTATTATGTTTGATGTAACAAAAAGAAAAGAGATTTCGTTCTTGATGTAATTATTAACAATTGATGATGAGCGTGATTTGAAAGATACATATCTGATGTTCCCCCTCCACTATTGGAAGAATCTTCAAGAGTGTTAAATATTCGCATGGTTGACTTTAAGCTGCAGTTAAATTGTTACATTCATTTTGTTTTATATATATTTAAATATTTTTATGATTCACAATTGTATGAATACTTGTAAACATTAATGCTTACTATGTCTTATGACTCAGGCCAATGACTCTGTTTGGGTTCGAAAAAGCATTTATGTATAAAGGATTCTTACGTGGGTAGTTTAAGGTCAGCTAGAACACCGCTGGGAAAATAATAAAATATAGTTCAAGTTCAAATCCGGTTTATAAACAAAACTAAATGAAAAAATCAAATAAAGACAGGTCAAGTCTGCAAAAAAGTTGTATTCTTTGCTCACTATAACTATTCTCAAGTAAATTGTTATTTATTTCTTTTTAAATTGTATTTTTTACTTAGAAATTTGGTTTAAATTTCCCCTTAAATTGTTCAATAACTAATGTTTATTTTTATCACTATCATGAGTTTGTTTCTTTTTCTTTAAGAATTAAATTGAGTTTATAGGCTTCAGCAGTTTGAGTCGTCAAAATGACGATGATGGTAAATTCCATTCTCCCAAACTGACAACATAAGACTTAAGAACTCTTAAGATGTCAATAATGGAACGCGTATAAACATATTATATACGCTTCCAGAGGTTACTGTTGCAAGACCTAGAACATTATCCATACCTAGATCTTTATACAGATCTATATATCATTCCGTACCTATAATATAAGTATGGTGGCTCTATATTAAGTATGATAAGTATGATTGGTTAGTAATAAATAACACAATATTTTTGTGTTACTTTTTACTAACCAACCTGGCTAGTCAAATTTATGAAGTGGTACCTCAAATTCTCAATCAAAACTACCAATCATTAATATACATATATAAACGATTGAAATAGCCAAATACTGGTACTTCTTTAGATTGTTACTCCCCTATGTTGTTTTAGAATAAAAATAACTTTGACTAAATAACTATTAAGACAAAGGGTTCTCAATGTACTTTGGGACAAAGGAATATCCCACTTCATTTTTGATAAGGGGAGTAACATTCTAAAGAAGAACATTCTATACACCTTCCTATATACCTACACCTCCTTCCTACACCTCCTTCATTCTATAAGGTTCTTCCTAAGGTCCTTTTCTTCCCGATCTTTAATCTAGATGGTGGACATTCATATGCAGAATTGGACAGGACACTATCTCCAGAACCAATTGAACAACCTTTAAATTTTGAAGTAAGCTTCATTTTATTATATAAATAATTTTTGTGAAGCGATCTACCAATAGGCAATTTTTATTTACGATGGTGACCGCATGCGTATTTAAATTCCAGTAAAATTATAATATTGATGAAGTAAGTTTTTATTTAATGTATTTTTTCATATGAATGCATGTAATTATGCATTTAAGTACAATGTTGCTATAATCCATTGGATGGCCCTACTCCAGTACAAAAATGTATTCTTAATAATAAAAATAATTATAATATATAATATGATTTGTTTTTAATGAAGGCTTTGAAATCGAAACTATTTAGGAATTTCATTTAATGGCTTGCCCTACATCATAATGGAATATATTAGTACAAGGAAGTAACCACTAATTCCCCCGTCACTAGGTTGTTCCCTGTTCGGAGCACAAGGTAATGATTAGTTAACAATAAAACAATTAAATGAATATTGGCTGTAGGTGTGGTACCCTCTAATAATCTTAAGTCTAGTTGTGGATCCATTTAGGGTTCATGGAAAAATTAAATAACTTAAATTTTCTTCTGAAACGTGTAGTTTGAAACCTTTAGATATAATTAATTAATTAATTAATNGTGGGGGTTTTAGGGTTTTAGGTTTTATTTTTGGTTTTTAATTGCTACTTTGTTAATTATAATTTGTCATGTTTTTAGGTTTAAAGGCTGATGTCTAATCGATTAGTTTTTTTGTGTGTGTTTTGTCTAATTTTTTTCAAAGTTTAAATTTTTAGAATATGAATATTGTTTTAATTAATTAATTAATTAAATTAATTAGGAAATTCTTATTTAAATTCATTTTCTTTCGGCAAAAAAATTAATTGAAGTCATTTAATTTTTTCACGAACCCTAAATTGATCCACCACTAGACTTAAATTATTCGTTCGTTTGATGTTCATACGATATTAAAGTTATAATAGGTGTAGGTGTATGTTGTAACATACAATATTTATGGTTACTTCCACTTAATGTTTTATGAATGTATTCTAACAACTAATCTCAATAAAACTATATGGTTTCATTACTTATGAGAAGTATGTACTTATGTATAATGTGGGTGAGAGTGCCGACAAGCCACTAAAAAATACTCTGATATGGTGTTCATTCAAATAAAAGGACAATTTTCAGACGTCATAAGAATCTTTTAGTGAATCACTTCTTAGTATCTTATCGGGTAAACAAACCTTGGCCGATTTTTATTTTTAACTTCATTTACGCTTATTATTCCACTTTTTAAAGAGGTTTCAACTATATAAAGAGTAATAATATTGATAATAACAAAAATATTCTGCCAATTAGCAATTAAAATCGATAATAAGCAGTCATTGTGATTTAATCAAATCAAACTAACGAAGTGGCAATGAAATATCGCATAACTGAAAACTTAAATTTTATTTATACCCTTAAGACCAAAAATAGTCTTTAAAACAACTTAAGTAAAATTAAGTAAATTATTTTTTTATAAGTTATTATAAATATCTATTTCAATACCAACAAATCGAAACAAACGTTTATTATTATTGGGATAATTATGGTTGTCTTAGCTTAGAAATAAACAAATCATTTTGAGATGAGTCGTCGTCGACGTTGGTACACTACTTGAGTTTATAAATGATCTTATCCACTCTCCTCATTTCAAAACTGGTTATCCATCTTGAAATGGTGGTAATTGGTTGCTTGAATTGGTTGTAAATTATTACATTAGTACATTACGCGTCGAGTGTGGAAAGTAGCATTTTGCATGCGAGTGTGGAGTTTGCACCCGAGCGACAGCGAGGGTAGTAAAACCACACGAGCAATGCAAAATGCCTTTTTCGCACNTGTTTCCCTTTATTTATTACTTATGATAAAATTGGTTTGGATTATAAATTATGTCATTATAGATATGATTTAATTTTTTTAATTTATTGCAGTTTTCTACAAAGTTAATATTTTTCCCCCTTACCTTAAAAGAAAAGTATTGTTGTAGTAGTGTCTCTTAAAAATTATTGTTTTTATCCAAACAAAAAAAACGAGATGTCAACGGAATTATCCGGTTTAGGGTGATTTTAGACAATTTTAGTGGTTTTTATCAGGATGTCTGTCTATGTCACGCATAACTCCCACATTATTTAAGCAAGAGAGTTTAAATTTAATTGTATCACGCATAACTTATTAACAACCACATTATTTAAGCAAGAGAGTTGAAATTTAATTGTGTCACCATAACTTATTAACAACCACATTATTTAAGCGAGAGAGTTGAAATTTTATTGTGTCACGCATAACTTATTAACAACCACATTATTTAAGCAAGAGAGTTAACATTTAATACGAAAATCAGTCCTTACATATACTTAATTATACTGCCTAAAAAATCATATATTTTCGATGTTATGTTACTTCCTTAAGTCAAATAAAATTTAAAAAATTCGAACAAAATCATACCCAATTAATTATACACCAATTATTATTTGTTAGACAAATATTTCCACTGAATTTAATTTTGATACCTGGCGCATTTTAAAAATATCGATTTTTGAATTTTGAAACTTATACGCTAAATATCTTCTGAACTATTTCACTGATAGAGCTGAAATTTGCAATATACGCCAATGCTATCTCTCTTTATGACAAGTCCTCCAATTCAAAATACACTGCTTAAAAAAATGAAATAACACAATGAGCAATTACACAAGGAATTAAAAAAAAGGAAAATTATAATTTCCAAGCTTTCAAGAACAGTTAATTTGAAGGCGTGGGTACAATGAACATGTGTACCCAAATTTGGATTCGGCAACCTTGAACACTCATGCCCCTTTTAAAAAATATTTTTAGACCACTATACTCCATGTTTCGTAATTTTTCATTTATTATTGTACGTTTTATTTTTTTGTTAATGGTAACGCCAAGATACATTAATAATACGTATATGTGGCATACCATATTTTATGCTTGAAGACACTATGTTATTTAAAATTTATGTAGGGAACTTTTTTATATTAATGAATATTTTTTTCAAATCATAAAAAAGTCATAAATCATTTAAAATACACTTGATTCGAAAAACAGTTTATATTTTTTTTTAGATTTGAAATAAAATTTGTTCAATTATTTAATATTAAATGTGTTGCAAGTGATTTGTTTCATTTTCTATATTGACTGAATTCGTAATGTGTAAAACAAAAATTAAATTATTATTATTATAAGATAAATTAATTTTAAAATGACTTTTAAATTAAAAAATAATATATCATATTTATTCTAATGTTTCCCTTTATTTATTACTTATGATAAAATTGGTTTGGATTATAAATTATGTCATTATAGATATGATTTAATTTTTTTATTTATTGCTGTTTTCTACAAAGTTAATATTTTTCCCCCTTACCTTAAAAGAAAAGTATTGTTGTAGTAGTGTCTCTTAAAAATTATTGTTTTTATCCAAACAAAAAAAACGAGATGTCAACGGAATTATCCCGTTTAGGGTGATTTTAGACAATTTTAGTGGTTTTTATCAGGATGTCTGTCTATGTCACGCATAACTCCCACATTATTTAAGCAAGAGAGTTTAAATTTAATTGTATCACGCATAACTTATTAACAACCACATTATTTAAGCAAGAGAGTTAACTTATTAACAACCACATTATTTAAGCGAGAGAGTTTAAATTTAATTGTATCACGCATAACTTATTAACAACCACATTATTTAAGCAAGAGAGTTGAAATTTAATTGTGTCACCATAACTTATTAACAACCACATTATTTAAGCGAGAGAGTTGAAATTTTATTGTGTCACGCATAACTTATTAACAACCACATTATTTAAGCAAGAGAGTTAACATTTAATACGAAAATCAGTCCTTACATATACTTAATTATACTGCCTAAAAAATCATATATTTTCGATGTTATGTTACTTCCTTAAGTCAAATAAAATTTAAAAAAATTCGAATAATATCATACCCAATTAATTATACACCAATTATTATTTGTTAGACAAATATTTCCACTGAATTTAATTTTGATATCTGGTGCATTTTAAAAATATCGATTTTTGAATTTTGAAACTTATACGCTAAATATCTTCTGAACTATTTCACTGATAGAGCTGAAATTTGCAATTTACGCCAATGCTATCTCTCTTTATGACAAGTCCTCCAATTCAACTTAATATCTGCCACCATTTTTGAATTTTTTGGTACGGAAAATTTCCGTGTCGGCTGCGTCCTATTTTATTATTATTTTATTTTTTTTTTTTATTTTAATGAATTGAATAAAGAACGCGTATCACGAAAGCGTTTCTTTTATTAAAATGTTGTTAGCAAATCGCCTTCACTTCTATTCTAAAATATTGAAGGAATCGATCCTTTTTCTTTTTCTCTATAATTAGTTAAGTGCTAAAAAAATGTTGGTATTCCCCATATAGACACTCCGTAACTTATTCATGTCATAAACAGAAATTATTTCAAGTTTTAATTTTAAATGAACACTCTATGCGGTCATAAGCAAGCAAGCACGCTATATCTTTATAGGATAACTACATTTTTCCAGAGCACGTTGTTATAACGTTACGTTTTGCTACGTTACGACTGCACCTGTTTCAGTCTGCCTCTGCTGCTGCTATTATCTGTTTTTGGGTCTTTTCTGTTAGTCCCCCCCCCCCACGCTTTCCGGGCGCTTTCATTCCGATATTCCACAACTTTCTAGTGTACAATAGGCTGAAAAACTACTCACTAGGTTGAGAACTTTATTATTTATCGGTATACATATAACTACTTTTTCCGACCTCTGTCCAATACAATACAATACTGATGAAATGTCCTTAATATTTATTGAAATAACCATATGAAACACATTTTTTGACCTTTTTCACCTAAACAATGAAGTGCAGATATTGTTGTTATCTCATTATAGTTTTGAGAGAAAACCTAATAATCTAATTCTTATTAGTGTAGGAGACGCTTCTTTGCGTCGAGAGTTGGGAGTCCAATATTTCAAATTATTACACGTCTTTGTCCATCTTGCCATAACATGTCATTTTCACTGTCTGATAACTTTATACACTGTCTTTCCAATAAAAAATATGAGTTTTAAGCCGTAAGTTGTGTTTTTTTTTAACCTTATACTTTCTTGAAAATGTGTTTATTTATGTATGTATGCCAATAAGAAATGAGGTGATCTACCTAGCACATTGTTTTTTAGCTTTCTGTACACTAGA
>KZ652629.1:66217-81961 GCA_001010745.2 Gerris buenoi
ACTAAAAGTATTAAAATAATGCATTGTCATCGTGATCTGAGCTGTTCTGAAAGTTTCAAATGTCTAGCTACTCGGGATGTTAGTTAAAATTCGATTACAAGATTTGTACCGGACAAACAAACAAACAAACATACAAACAAGAAACGAAGTTAATAAAAACGTAGTAAAAATAGTACAGGATCACGAATATTATACAGAGTTTTCTCATTTCGGTGTTATATAGATTGAAGTGTTTCATACATTTTGATGCAATGATGCCACCACACATTAAATATTTATTTCATACTACATATTGCAACCTACGAAAAAGTCCTTTAAATGTAGTTATCATTATAATAATTATAAAGAATAAAAATTTCCTAAAATAAGAATCATATTACTATACAGTTACAAACTGAAATGTTAGAGGTTTCTTTTTTAAAGTATTGTAATTTGAAACAGTTACTGTCAATGACGAAAAAAAGAAACTTCCTACGCATTCTACTACATTCATTGTTAAGCAATGTCAATTATTTTGGATGTATAAACTTTGAATGATGGTTTGACAACAGTAATTTTTTGGTTGCTAAATATATGTAAATGTTATGAACGGAATTAACGAAAGGCAATGCATAAATAATTTATATTCAATCATTTATTTTAATTGGATGCTTTATAAAGCTAAAATATTTACTCAAATTAATGCTTGATGCGGAGTTTTAAATCAAATTTTAATTATTAATGGAATATTTTTTTGTTGAGAAATAATTCAATATACATTTTCATTTTTTTAATTCAAAATGTATTTACGTATTGTAATTTTTAGATTAAGAAAGATGATCGTTCTGTTGGTCTGCCTCTCAATTTTTGTGAACCAGCATATCTTAAGTCTACTCGTTCGATTTTACTGAAATTAAAAACAATTTTGACAGATTTAAAAAAAGGGGGAATATAAATAAATTGAACAATAATTTTTAGTTAATGAATAAAATCACTTAAGTATAATAATTAAAAGATAAAAAGAACTTTTTACATACTACCTTTTTAAATTTTCTTTCATAAATCATAAATTTGAAACCCGTCAAAATGAAGATCGTAAATACCCAAATTAAGAAAGGGATAGATAGAGGGAACAATACTATAGAATCGGGGTCTCAAAAAGTGGTTCATTATGCGACACCCCTATACTGCCTCTGAAGCGGCAGTTTGGTGAAACAGTATCGATATCTCGATAAAAACTCGAAATTTATCTAATGCCAACTGATAAGGATAAGTACAATGTGATATTTTCTTACGACATTTAATATTTTAATACAGTTTTCTTTAAAAATACATATGTACTCTAGTGTTTTTTGTTATCCGTATTAATTATCTAAAGGCAGTTACGTTGTTAATAACATGTAATAGTTCCTAGTTAACCAAAAGCAATCTTTATAAAACAAAATCGTGTTCTGAAGCAATCACATCAGATTTTTCTCTTAAATATTTCATATTTTGACATATTTGACATTTCAATAATAAAACAATGAAACCAAGATGACAAGCGCCCGTGGGCACGTAAGGACAAGGAATAGACCAATAAGACAAGGACATATGACCGTGCTGTTGTCACTTTAGTTCGGGTTGAGCTCGCTTGAGAGGTTTAGTATATGGGTGTCGCTTAATGAACCACTTTTCAAATCGTATTGCTCCCTCTACCCCTTCTTTACTCTGAGCGTATATATGTGTCAAGTCAAAACAAATAAAATAACTTACGTATTTCTTCCGAACTAACTTTCCATACAGCAAAATTTGCTGTAAACAACTTAAATTCTTCTGAAAGATGGCAAAAAGTATTAAAATAATACATTGTCATCGTGTTCTGAGCTATTCTGAAAGTTTCAAATGTCTAGCTACTTGGGAGGTTAAAAATCGATTGCAAGATTTGTTCTAGACAAACAAGCAAACAAGAAAGCAAGTTAATAAAAATGTAGTAAAAACTAGGCCGCGAGATACTAGTTGGCAGCCTATTTTTTCTATTTCGGTATCCTATTAAGACTCAAAGCTAAGTGTACAAATGGATAAGATATTAGTAAATAAATAACATTGATTTTTGTCAATTTATGTATTTGTTGTTAATTCTAACCCTATTTTATAGTACAACCAATGCTCTGAGTTTAACACACTCCATATTTTGTTTTTAGGTTTATGTGATGACATATGCAGTCCAAATCCATGCGGCAGTAATGCTCAATGCATTGCTAGGGGATATAGGCCTGTTTGTTCATGCTTACCTGGTTATTTTGGAAATCCTCTCTCTTACTGCCAAAGAGGAGAATGCGCAGGTATTTGTATTTCAATGTTTCTTAGACTTTTTAAAAATATTTTTGTGTTACTTACTAGTAGTTGGCTCTAGATAATATACCTGAAGGTTAAAAATCAGCTATTAAGGAGTAGGTATGGGATAAAGCCGAAAAGGAATGTTAGAAACAGAGGATGCAGGCAGTCCAAGATGTTACTGCCAAAAATAAACAAAATTAAAACCAAATGGTTGTTAGGACTGAGCAGGACCAACCTGAGAAATCTAGTTGGAGTTCTAACTGGACACTGTAGGCTCAGTAGACATCTAGCATTACTAAAGGTAAAGAAGGACATTATGTCCATGTCCAGTGTGTGGAGAGGAAGAGGAAACATCTTACCCTTACCTGGGAGTCGGTGAAGGGTATGGGAGATTGCTCTTTCATATCTTAGAGAAGAGAGAAATTGGGGTAGAGGAACTTGTTACACTGATGAGGCAAGACATCCTTTCCTTAATGTTTGAGAGTGAGGCGTTGGTGGTTTGATGGGTATGGGAACGCTTGGGGTTGGCGAAAAGGATCCAAATGTTGTCTGTCTGCTAGACTAGGTCTCCCTGCCCCCTTACTACTACTGCTAGTTATAAGTCAACATTCTAGTTAAATAACCAAATAAATTATTTGTTACAGATAGCCGTGACTGTGGCGGTAACAGACAGTGCAGAGATTACCGATGCGTAGACGTATGCGCTGGTCAGTGCGGTGCTAATGCTGAGTGTCGTTCCAATAACCAAATTCCAGTTTGCTCTTGTCCAGCTGGTTACACTGGTGATCCTATAGTCTCATGTAGAAGATACGACCCTCGTAAGTAGATATAGTTATTAAACCATGTTTACCATGGAAAAAACGTACCAGTAATTACTCCATTAATCCAGAAGATAGCATGGAAAAAAGTTTGTGACAAACATTAAGCTATAATGATGTGCATAAGTTAATCTATTGGTGCCATTTTAGAATATGTGGTCAGCTAATTTTGTCTGCGGGACATAGCTTGGCAATAGGCATTTAAAAAAACCAAAGCGGTGGAGATCGGCATGTCCCGTCCATATCTGTGAACAATGAGATTTTTATAATCCTGAGTACAAAATTAGTTAGTAGGCAAAAAATCAAGTTCATTATAATTTGTCACTTGATAGGTCAGTTCAAAATCAAAGTTATCACCTATTCTTCTATGTCTCTTAATTAGTGAACACTTTGATTTGGATTTGGAGTAATATTTGAATGACTAACCCATCATGTGGCAAACTAACATCAACATAATTTTTGGTCTACTATCTAATTCTGTACTCCGGACCATGAAAAGCACATTGTCCGAAATAGGTGGGACATGTCCGCTCTCTACAGGTGTGTTTCACAAAATTCTTGCTTGATGTTAGTCACACACTTTTTTATAGATTGCACGCTATCTCCTGCACTATATGTGTCCTATTTTCTGTTTCTAAATAGAGGAACTCTGTCATCCTAGTCCTTGCGGTGCAAATACAAACTGTGATGTAATTAACGGCGTGCCTACCTGCACATGCCTCCCAGGCTATGATGGATCTCCATTGTCAGGTTGTAGAAGAGAATGTGAAAGTGATTACGACTGTGCTTCTAGTCAAAAGTGCTCCAACTACAAGTGCGTTAATCTTTGTCAATCAGGCACTTGTGCTGCCTCAGCCAGATGTGATGCTTCAGGACACAGAGCTATCTGCTCTTGCCCTCCGGTATGAATGTTATTCATTTATTATCCAATCAATTATTGCTTAATGTCAAAAACACTTTAGTGTTAAATAATTACAAATTATTGTCTTGGATATTATGTTATAACTTAGAAGTGAATAAGGTTTATAGTTTATAGAGCAAAATTCCTAATACTTAAGTTATTACTGTACAAGCCCATTTAAAATTATTATTTCTCTGTGAATTCCTTCAATGGTCTAACGGGTACTCATACAAATACTTTATGCTCTCATTTTTAAAAAAAATTTTTTTATGCATTTTGCGACATTTTAATCTCTTCATGGGTCATTCTCAATAACGATAAATGTTTAATAAGTAATTAATTTTGATTTAGTTCCAAAAAAGGGATTGAAATATTGTTAAATGTATAAAAGAATGATAGTTTCGAGTCTTTTTGTAAATGAGAGAGCTCGTTAGCGTTAGACCATTGAACGAAATACAGTCGGACCTCCCACCTCCTAATAATGAACTTCTATTCAATGAAAATCTCCATGTATAAAGTTTTTATTATGTCCCACGAATTCGCTATATTATATAAAAGTATTTTTATAGAACAAAATACATTCTATAGAAAATTCATAGGAATGAGGATAAATCGATCGTCAAACTTTCTGCGTATTCTATAGAAAATTCATAGGAATGAGGATAAATCGATCGTCAAACTTTCTGTGAATGTATATTGGCGGTGTTTTTGCATTCCTTTTTATTTTAAGAACCATTTTTAATAGTTTTTTTTGCACTAGAACTCTAATAATGTTGCGTATTCTACTTCCATTAGTTGAACATCTTTGATCAGTTGTTTTGGAACATTCATAATGCTGCTCTTGATTTTTTACGTCGTAATTTAGTCACCGTGCAAAGGTTTAAAAGAAAATTAGTTTCAGAAAAAAAAATAATTTATTCAAAAGTGAAGATAAATAAATCTAAAGAAAAGTGAAGAAAGTAGTATCCCATAAATATAAAATTGCTCGGAGTTCAGTGTTTAAAACCCTGGATTTAATATTTAAACTAGACGAAACAAGTGGGGATCTAATATATAAAGATCTAAATATAAAATCTTTTAAGTATTCGTAGAGTATGTGAAAAATGAAACAGGATAAAAATCTTTCTATTTTAGGTAATCTTTTATTCTTCTTTAGCTTGTTACTCCCCTATGTTTTTTAGCGTATAAATGACTATTAAGGCAAAGGGATGTTTAGTTCAATGTACTTTGGGACAAAGGAATATCACCCTTCTTTTTGTATAAGGGGATTAACAGTCTAAAGAAGAACCTTTCGTACACCTTAGATTGCTGCTCTTCCCTGTAAATGAATTCGATATAACGATTTGTTTTTCTCTGAAATCATCAATTTTGTTATATGGAGATCCGACTTTAATTTACAATAAGGGTAATAAACTAAAATTTAAGGAACAGTTTTTGGTTTGACCATAAAATTTGAGTTATATTCGAGAGTGATATCCACAATTTCTTACTGAAGCACATAACTAATATCTTTATTTGTGGTGTGAAATTGATTTATCTAATTTTGATAAGTAACAACACATACTAAATTAATATTTGTTTATTACTTACAGGGCAAATTTGGTGATCCCTACGTTTCGTGCCATGCTGAATGTGAAAGCCACTACGATTGTCCTGGTCACAAGCCTGCATGCGGTGCTGGAAAATGTTTGGATCCATGTGCTGGAGTTTGTGGAGTCCATGCTAACTGCAGAGTTAAGGATCGCACTACTCCAGTTTGTTCTTGTCCTAAGGACATGACAGGAGATCCTTTTGTTTCATGCAGACCTTTTGAGAAAGGTAAATATAACCATTTGTTTTACATCCTTTTAAGTACTAAATTGTACAGTACAGTGTGTAGTGTGGATCCTTAAGGGTAATATAAAAACTCTTTATTGGGTGGCAACGTTTCGGTCCGAAAATCCATTCTCAAGCCTAGAAATAAACCTTTATTTAGAAAAGCATCATGATAATACATTACTATTGCGAAGTTTACTTGAATAGTTCCATTAAGTACCTGTAATAAAATTTAATGGGAGTCGTTCTGGTTGTGATTAATAGTGTAGTCATAAATAAACAACAAAATACAAATTTAAATTTGAGGACACAAAAATTATAAACATTAATAGCAAAAGCAAGTCCAATCGTAAAAAGATGGTTGAAGCCCTCAACATAGCTATCAGGTCAGGATCCACATTCAACATCAAAATTTTAAGATCGCTAAACAAATATTATAGTGGAATCCACACCAATTTCAATCATAGCTCCCGCCGAGGGACATTTAAACTACATACTGGTGATGTCTGCCTGAGGACACACACGTTTTATTCTTATATAGTTAATTTTATTACAATTTATAAGTAATTTATTAATACTATCACTTAACTACCAACAATGAATGATGTAATCATCAACTGCAATACTTTTGCTTTAAAGTAGCCTAATGAGAGACCTACAATTCTTTGATAACTATAACAATAATAATATAAATTTTAATACAACGAGTTACCTGTAAGATATGAAATAATACACGCACATAAATTGCCATTAACACGAAACTTTATATTTTAACTCAATACAATAATCATAACGTATGACATATAACTAAAGTGTCATAGTATAAAATGACAGTGACATAAATACATTACATCTCTCCCCTCTTATACGAGCCTCCTAGTACAGCAGTACTAGCTAGTGGATTCTTCATGAACCACTATTCCTTGATGTCTTGCTCTTATTTGATCAGCATGGNTATGTTATAACTTAGAAGTGAATAAGGTTTATAGTTTATAGAGCAAAATTCCTGATACTTAAGTTATTACAGTACAATGTACAAGCCCATTTAAAATTATTATTTCTCTGTGAATTCCTTCAATGGTCTAACGGGTACTCATACAAATACTTTATGCTCTCATTTTTAAAAAAAATTTTTTTATGCATTTTGCGACATTTTAATCTCTTCATGGGTCATTCTCAATAACGATAAATGTTTAATAAGTAATTAATTTTGATTTAGTTCCAAAAAAGGGATTGAAATATTGTTAAATGTATAAAAGAATGATAGTTTCGAGTCTTTTTGTAAATGAGAGAGCTCGTTAGCGTTAGACCATTGAACGAAATACAGTCGGACCTCCCACCTCCTAATAATGAACTTCTATTCAATGAAAATCTCCATGTATAAAGTTTTTATTATGTCCCACGAATTCGCTATATTATATAAAAGTATTTTTATAGAACAAAATACATTCTATAGATGGGTGTATATGACCAAGCAGTCCAACACCCTTCAAAAAACAAATAAATAAATACATTCTATAGAAAATTCATAGGTATAAGGATAAAGATCCGATCGTCAAACTTTCTGTGAACGTATATTGGTGGTGTTTTTGAATTCCTTTAATTTTTAAGAACCATTTTTAAGAGTTTTTTTGCACTAAAACTCTAATAATGTCGCGTATTCTGCTTCCATTAGTTTGACATCTTTGATCAGTAGTTTTGGAGCATTCATAATGCTGCTCTTGATTTTTTACGGCGTAATTTAGTCACCGTGCAAAGGTTTAAAAGAAAATTAGTTTCAGAAAAAAAAGAATTTATTCAAAAGATAAAGAAATGAAGAACAAAATAGTATCCCATAAATATAAAATTGCTCCGAGTTCAGTGTTGAAAAACCAGGATTTAATATTTAAACTAGACGAAACAAGTGGGGATTTTAAATGAAAAGATCTAAAGATAAAAGATTCTAAGTATGTAGAATATGGAAAAATGGAACGGGATAAAAATCTTGCTCTTTTAAGACCATTAATTTTTTATACTTCTTTATATTGTTACTCCCCTATGTTTTTTTTAGAATATAAATAACTATTAAGGTAAAGGGATGTTTAGTCCAATGTACTTTGGGACAAAGGAATATCACACTTCGGTTTTTATAAGGGGATTAACAGTCTAAAGAAGAACATTTCGTACACCTTAGATTGTTACTTCTCTCTGTTTTTATTTTTTTTATAAGGGGAGTAACAATCTAAAGAAGTTCCCATTTTTTCTCTAAAATGAATTCGATATAACGATTTGTTTTTCTCTGAAATCATCAATTTTGTTATATAGAGATCCGACTTTAATTTACAATAAGGGTAATAAACTAAAATTTAAGGAACAGTTTTTGGTTTGACCATAAAATTTGAGTTATATTCGAGAGTGATATCCACAATTTCTTACTGAAGCACATAACTAATATCTTTATTTGTGGTGTGAAATTGATTTATCTAATTTTGATAAGTAACAACACATACTAAATTAATATTTGTTTATTACTTACAGGGCAAATTTGGTGATCCCTACGTTTCGTGCCATGCTGAATGTGAAAGCCACTACGATTGTCCTGGTCACAAGCCTGCATGCGGTGCTGGAAAATGTTTGGATCCATGTGCTGGAGTTTGTGGAGTCCATGCTAACTGCAGAGTTAAGGATCGCACTACACCAGTTTGTTCTTGTCCTAAGGACATGACAGGAGATCCTTTTGTTTCATGCAGACCTTTTGAGAAAGGTAAATATAACCATTTGTTTTACATCCTTTTAAGTACTAAATTGTACAGTACAGTGTGTAGTGTGGATCCTTAAGGGTAATATAAAAACTCTTTATTGGGTGGCAACGTTTCGGTCCGAAAATCCATTTTCAAGCCTAGAAATAAAACTTTATTTAGAAAAGCATCATGATAATACATTACTATTGCGAAGTTTACTTGAATAGTTCCATTAAGTACCTGTAATAAAATTTAGTGGGAGTCGTTCTGGTTGTGATTAATAGTGTAGTCATAAATAAATGGAACAAAATACAAATTTAAATTTGAGGACACAATAATTATAAACATTAAAAGCAAAAGCAAGTCCAATCCTAGAAAGATGGTTGAAACCCTCAACATAGCTATCAGGTCAGGATCCACAGTCAACATCAAAACAGTTTAAGATCGCTAAACAAATATTATAGTGGAATCTACACCAATTTCAATCATAGTTCCCGCCGAGGGACATTTAAACTACATACTGGTGATGTCTGCGTGAGGACACACATGTTTTATTCTTATATAGTTAATTTTATTACAATTTATAAGTAATTTTTTAATACTATCTCTTAACTACCAACAATGAATGATGTAATCATCAACTGCAATACTTTTGCTTTAAAGTAGCCTAATGACAGACCTACAATTCTTTGATAACTATAACAATAATAATATAAATTTTAATACAACGAGTTACCAATCTGTTATTGTAAATTAAATGTCCGTTGTTTGTAATTTTACATTTGTTTTCTAGCAATTTTCAAATTTTAAGTTTAATTATGAGTATTACGTACATACCTGTTCAGACCGCGAGTGAGGAGATGTTAAACTATGTTATCTTTTTGAAATAGGAACGATATTTTGTACCGTGTATTAATGTCTACACTATTAGTCACAACCAGAACGACTCCCACTAAATTTTATTACAGGTACTTTATGGAACTATAGTCAAGTAAACTTCGCAATATTAATGTATTATTATGACGCTATAAATAAAGTTTTATTTTTAGGCTTGAAAATGGCTTGTCGGGCCAAAAAGTTGCCACCTAATTGAGATTTTATATTACCCTTAAGGATCCACACTACACACTGAACTAATTGGGGGGTACAAGTATGGACTTATGATACTAAATTGTAGTAATTAAAACAAATAATAAGTATAATATTGACCTCGAGTATAAAGTTATACAAATCATGAAGTAATCTGAGATATTACCTTAAATAAGAGTCCAAGTTTATGCTGTGGGTGGTTATACCCACTCAGTTGTGCAGATTAGTAATCTTACGTAATCCGTATCATTATACATGTTACAAGAGCACATAATAATTGAAACACTGAAGCTTGTTTGTTTCTCCTAATCACATGTGACGTACCTCTTCACCCTTTAACCTTAACTATTTACCTTTCAATGAAATTATACATTTAGAATTGCGATATTTGGTATTCATTAAAAATAAAAATAAATCTTGGATTTTTTTTAATATTCCAAGTGACTTTAAATTCGTGAGAAAATACAAAATATTTATAGAAATTTGTACTTTATTTTTTAAAAAGTGTAGTTTGACAGTGAATTTTCTGCTCTTTTTTTACTTCCATGAAAATGGAAGTATGGTGATACCCTCCAAAACATGATTCCGAGATCTCTGTGAAGGAGGGGTCTTACGGGGATATAATTAAAATCCGTTTCATATACATATATGTCTGTGCATACGTATGTATGCATGTATGTACGTACGTACATACGAACTTACGAACTTAAAACCTTTACAAACATCACTTCGCTTCAAGACATCGTATTAAGATTGTGGTTCAGAACTTTTCTTGGGAAAACTGATCGAACATCGTAGCTCACGACGTTTCGGAACTACAGTCACTTATTGCACGAAATCGGTCTGTCGACAATAACTTCAGTTTATCAGGCTTTATTTGATTTCAATTTTCTTTGGGGTATCGGGTATATTCATGACCTATATGGTAGATTGTACCTATACTTTTTGAGCACAATCGGACAAGTGGTTTGGGAGATATTGGCATTTTAGTGTCACAACATTTCATGGAAGTCATGTGTGGGAGTTCCACTCCAGCACTTAACTTGAAAACCAGAAAATTTCTTTAATCAGTTGGGTTAATAAATTTGAAAAAATCGGTCCGAGACAAATCAAACAAAATTTCTCATATACGAATTCATAATAACTTAGCCAAGTTTTAGTTTTCTTGTTTTTGTAGGTACAATTTTTATTATTAAACATTTCATCAAAATTTATCTTAACAATAACGGCGGGAATCGAACCCAGTCTCTCTGTGCCCACGTTCTTCTCAAGTTATTTTCTCAGGAACTAGATTTTTCCCGAGAAACTTGCTTATATTATTAGATTTGTATTTAAATAGACTATACATTTTTTATTTTTCTAATCAAAATTGTCTGAAACATTTTCGGTTCACACGCCATTTTATTAAAAATCCACTTTCTTGGACTCAAGGGACCTTAATCAAAATTTCAAAATCGAATTTTCGTACTATCACAATACTTTCTCTTTATATGAATAAGTAAATANCTTTATTTGATTTCAATTTCCTTTGTTGTATATACGTTTTCTATATGGTAGATTGTACCTATACTTTTTGAGCACAATCGGACAAGTGGTTTGGGAGATATTGGCATTTTAGTGTCACAACATTTCATGGAAGTCATGTGTGGGAGTTCCACTCCAGCACTTAACTTGAAAACCAGAAAATTTCTTTAATCAGTTGGGTTAATAAATTTGAAAAAATCGGTCCGAGACAAATCAAACAAAATTTCTCATATACGAATTTATAATAACTTAGCCAAGTTTTAGTTTTCTTGTTTTTTTTTTTTTTTTTTTTTTTTTTTTTTTTTTTTTCTTTGTGGATTTTAGTCCCGTTCGACTGCACATAGGGTCATTACAGGACGGGGGGTTATCTTGTTTTTGTAGGTACAATTTTTATTATTAAACATTTCATCAAAATTTATCTTAACAATAACGGCGGGGAATCGAACCCAGTCTCTCTGTGCCCACGTTCTTCTCAACTTATTTTCTCAGGAACTAGATTTTTCCCGAGAAACCTGCTTATATTATTAGATTTGTATTTAAATAGACTATACATTTTTTATTTTTCTAATCAAAATTGTCTGAAACATTTTCGGTTCACACGCCATTTTATTAAAAATCCACTTTCTTGGACTCAAGGGACCTTAATCAAAATTTCAAAATCGAATTTTCGTACTATCACAATACTTTCTCTTTATATGAATAAGTAAATATAAACGTCTAGTAGTAGTCGGTAGTCGGGTAGAACGAACCGCTTGTTCGAACATAGTAAATTAGATCATATTTTACTAGCTCCATAGTAGTCGTTCCAGCCGTTTCACTCATCATACAACTGTACATTGTACCGCCTAAGCGAGTATGATGTGATCATTAGTGAGCCAT
Source organism: Gerris buenoi (assembly GCA_001010745.2). Taxonomy (NCBI): domain Eukaryota; kingdom Metazoa; phylum Arthropoda; class Insecta; order Hemiptera; family Gerridae; genus Gerris; species Gerris buenoi. Next base: position 78,262 of record KZ652629.1, read on the forward strand.
ATAAATCAGAGCATCACGGCGAGGAATCGAACCTACGACCTCGTGCAACCCTTTATTCATTGATAGACGTTAATCCACACGGACACGCTGGTTCTATAGTATAAACTACTTACTGAATTAGTGTAATTTATGAGTGTGCTTGTAATGAAATTATAATTTCATAATGAAAAATTCGAGAGTTTGAGGTCAATTATTGTAGTGTGTGTAAGAGGTAGAAGCCGGAACTACGTCAAATTATGACTAAATTATATAATTTGTTTCGATTAAAAAACCATATATATTTAACTTGAATGTATAATTTTTAGCATTTTAAAATACCAATCAGCTTACGAGTAATGAAAAGAAATAACTTCAATCGAAAATGTTCGGAACATCTTTGAAAAAAAAAAATGAAAATTATAAGTAATCGTGAAACAATGTTTAACAGTTTCTTGCAAATTGGATGCTTAGTTGATCAAGTCACGAAGATGTTGATATGTCTTTCAAAATTTTTTCGTCGGTGATAATAAAAAAGGGCTTTGGCAATTTGCAAAATTATTGTCGGTTTTATTATTCTTAGCTTACCCATTTATCTGTTTATTTTAGATAAAATAACGGTGTGGACTAAACTCGGTCACGACCGGCTAATAATAATTACTCATCTTTTCCACATTTTATATAATGTAACGGGGGTATCGTTCCATCTTTTAACACTGTCTCATCAGCGCACGAACCAAATAAAGTAAAGATTTTCTTAAAAAATACTATTTGGTTGAAAATCTTGTGAAATAATGTCTTAATTTGCATTTTTTTTCTTTTTTTTAAATTGCTAATACATGTAGCTGCAATAGGATAATAATCAGTCAAACATCCAATCATAGGCTAACCTCCCCGCCTATTAAGAACTAATATTGTCTTTGCAACATTAAATAAGTTAACCCTTTAACGCGCAGTTGAAAAAAAAATCAAAAAAAAATTTATAAACACATAATGGTCCAGAGCGTAATTCTAAGTGTACAATGTGTAACACAGTCCTGAAATATACCCTAACCCACTTTTCTTGAGTTTCGATGCTTTATTGATACTTTAAGGGTCTTCAGAATAAATTTGTAAAGTCGATTCGTCGCGGACATGCGCAGAAGTACGAATAATAGAGCATGCGGTGTCCTCATTGGGTTTATAACCTTCCAGTCAAATTGCCAATTCTAGCGTTAACAAGTTTGGACCGAGCTTCTCTACCTTTTTTTAATGATTTCTATCTTTTTTTGGTGTTATAGTTTATTGTTTAAATTACTTAATTAGAAATGAGTTACGTGATTTTACTAAAATAAGTTGTTCATTTTCCTGACAAATACACCTTGTCTCTAGATCCAAGTTATATATTTAATTGAACCTAGAGCCATCATTTTTTATTTTTTTTAAGAAACTTTTGTTTATCATTGTATTTTTATAAAGTATATTAATTTGTTTATATAATTATATATCTTCGGCTCAGTTGCCGAATAAAAAAATGAATCTATTCTAGATATATCCTAAAAGTGACTCTTCCTAGACAGTTTGTGGTCATAGACACTTACTCAAAGTGTGTCCATTGCTGATTTGTTACTGTCTGTTACCATTTGTATTTAAATATTTTATATTCACCTAAAATTAGTAAAATAATGAATAATTATTGATGTAATTTAATCCTTGCTCCACTAAGACATTGAAAAAAAAATAATCAAATAATGAAAATTATTGACCTAGACGCATTGTGGTACGTATGCACCCCATGCCCCATACTATTTACACCGCACTTTATATGATTCTGGGATGAATTAGGGATAAATAATTTTTATATTATTCATTTTTTTATGCGTCTCTAATGCACTACTAAGATTTTATGACATAGTTTTATCGATTTTTTTTAATTTCTACTGTGGGGTTTTAGACTACTTTTAAGTGATAAAATGGATTGGACCACAAAGTATTAAATGGTTTTGAATTACTTAAGAAATGTTTTTTTTGTTACAGCTGATCTTTGTATCCCCAACCCATGCGGAGAAAATGCTCAGTGCACCCCTGGACACGATAATACTGGACGAGAGAGACCTGTCTGCACATGTTTACCAGGTTAGATATGACAACGTAAAATCTAGTATAGGCATCCATCAATACGGGCAGAGGGGGAACAGAGCCCCCCGCCCCCCCCTCTATCATTTGTCACTTGTGGAGTAAAAAACATAAAAGAATTTTTGTACCCTTTGTACTTACCAATTTATTTGTTTTATGTAATTGTTAATTTTTTATCTTTTATAAGTTTTTAAATTCTGTACTAATGGATCGATTTGTGAAGGAGAACTTCATTTTAATCTGTTACGATTCATTTTAACAAAAACAACTTAGTTTGAGTAAAAATGACTAGTTCCATTCATGATCAGACATGATTATGTCCCGGAGGGGCACGAAAGATGGCTAGTTCCAACTAGTATAAGTTATTAACTTATAATATAAAAGATGAATTTAAATCAAATTATAATTATTATTAACAAGGGGAGACAGACAGAGAAAAATAGACTCCCGCGCCGGGACTTGAACCACGGGCCTCTATATTTCCAGTGTAGCGCTCTACCAAGAAGTAGAGCTGGCTCATGTCCCTGCGCTGGAGTATATTTTTCTCTGTCTGTCTCCCATTGTTAATAATAATTATAATTTGATTTAAATTAAAATTTAAACTTCCGTTAAATGAATACTACCTAAAACTTAAAAATGGGTATAAAAGAAGTTAAATCATTTACGAGNTCATCAGCGCACGAACCAAATAAAGTAAAGATTTTCTTAAAAAATACTATTTGGTTGAAAATCTTGTGAAATAATGTCTTAATTTGCATTTTTTTCTTTTTTTTAAATTGCTAATACATGTAGCTGCAATAGGATAATAATCAGTCAAACATCCAATCATAGGCTAACATCCCCGCCTATTAAGAACTAATATTGTCTTTGCAACATTAAATAAGTTAACCCTTTAACGCGCAGTTGAAAAAAAAAACAAAAAAAAATTTATAAACACATAATGGTCCAGAGCGTAATTCTAAGTGTACAATGTGTAACACAGTCCTGAAATATACCCTAACCCACTTTTCTTGAGTTTCGATGCTTTATTGATACTTTAAGGGTCTTCAGAATAAATTTGAAAGTCGATTCGTCGCGGACATGCGCAGAAGTACGAATAATAGAGCATGCGGTGTCCTCATTGGGTTTATAACCTTCCAGTCAAATTGCCAATTCTAGCGTTAACAAGTTTGGACCGAGCTTCTCTACCTTTTTTTTTAATGATTTCTATCTTTTTTTGGTGTTATAGTTTATTGTTTAAATTACTTAATTAGAAATGAGTTACGTGATTTTACTAAAATAAGTTGTTTATTTTCCTGACAAATACACCTTGTCTCTAGATCCAAGTTATATATTTAATTGAACCTAAAGCCATCATTTTTTATTTTTTTTAAGAAACTTTTGTTTATCATTGTATTTTTAGGGTAAGTGTCCATCTCAGACTAAATCTCGAGAGCTAGTCTCGAGATTAGTCTCAGAACCTTGTCCACTTGAGAGCAACATAAGCCTCTCCCGAGTCTCGGAGAGTCGGTGAGTCTCCGAGACTAATCTCAGCCCCATGTCCACTAGCGATTTCAAACTCGAGAGCGAGTCTCGATACTAAAAAGTCTCAGATGGACACTTACCCTTA
>KZ652629.1:88257-99363 GCA_001010745.2 Gerris buenoi
TTAGTTTATATATATATATATATATATATATATATATATATTACTTGGTTCATACATCTTACGAAAGAGGTGTGAACATAAGATATTTAAAATTGAATGGTAAGGTATTTACGAACTAGTCACTGAAATTTCAATCGAATGAAATCAATAGCGTCCTAATTTTCGCTGCTCAGAAAAAATAATACGATCTAGATTACATCATGTCACGATTTTAAATCATCTTACTGCAACACTATTAGTCCACTCATCTTCAAAACCTTCGTATCTTAATAATTCAAAAGCTATTACTTATTCGCTGTTAATAATAAGGTCGTAATGAAAGAAGCAGTCTTTATTTCAATGTAATAAATAAAAAAATAAAAATTATGAAACCACCTGTTGTACTTATAAACACGTCACAAAATGTTTTAATGACCTGTAAATTGTACAATGTGTGCACATCGTGACAAGGAAGTTTTAGTTTGAGGTCCTGAGCTATATATCAAGTCAAAATGGAGAGCAAATATCTCTCGGATTTCACGTCTCCATTTTTTGTAAGTATAGTCACCCGAATTTTCAAAAAGATAAAGATGATGGTTTATTTTTTTATATCACCAAAAATTTGTAATTTTTAAGTGGGATATATAAAGGTATTGAAATACATTTATATATTATATACACCGCGTTTCCGAAATGGCAACCAATTTACCTCCAAAATAACTAAATGCAGTAGAACCTCGCTTACACGACCCTCAATAACACGAAAACTTCATTTACAAGTACAATTTTCAAATCCCCCTGAGATTGCCATAACACAAAATGTTAAATTAACCTCTATGAGGCGACTATTATTATCCAAACAACCTCATTCAATAACACGGATTTTTTGTAATTCAAAACGTAATTCGGAACCTCTATAACAAGTCGTTTTGAGAAGTCAACCTTTATAACGTGACTGTGTACAGGAATGGGTCGACCTTGAACAAGTCTAGGCTTGAAAACCCCACTCCACCCCGCTCCCAACTTTCTATTAACCTCTATAACACGACTGATAGCCAAAATAACCTTGATAACACGACCCTCAACAAAAAGAGCACCTCGATAACAAGACTGTTTCCCTAATCCCCTTGAGACACTTCTTATCGAGGTTCTACTGTATAAGAGAATATTATGCTCTCGGCTCAACACCTTAAACAACCAAAGGTTTACAAATGTGTTCGGTTGTTGTACACGCACCGGTTACCTCTCAATCATTCAGAATGTTAAATTAGTATAATTGAGAAGAAGAAATATTTCAATAATAAACAAGAAACATTTTTTNGTTATTTGACATTTTTCATTTGGAATAACAGTTTTTGAGTTACAGGTGTGTGAAACTGAGCATAACACACTTTTCAGACAAAATCTTAAAATTTGCCTATTTTCAACTCCTGATTCCGACCAAACTGCTGTGCCAAATTCAATGTTGTAAGGCATCATTCGACGCAGAATTTAATGTTCTTTAAGTTTGGTAAGAACACAATTTACTCATTGATGCAACCTTAAGATGTTATAAACCAAAAACTAAAAAAAGTGCAAAAAGTTCGCAGTCTTTTGGCTCGCAAAAGTTTAGCTCACCTCAGAAACCGTCGCAAACTTATACTAATGTTATTTGGGATGCCATAAGTGGATTAAAACGATTTCCAGCTTTGTCTGAATTTATTGGAGGCACGGCTTTGTTTTGGTCTAATTTTACTGGACTAAATAGACTAAGAAAGTGGAAGTTCTAAAACTAGTTGGAAGTTCTAAAAACATTTATTTGATATTTTAGCAGCTGCAAAATTGAGTTAAAAAGTCGAGTTGTCCGCTTTTAAAACAAAACGACGCCATCTTGAATTTCAAGTTGTCCTCTTTTGAAGACTTGCATTCTGGATTTTACCAAAAAAAAAAATAATGGAAAAAAATATAAAACAAAGGTAATAAATTTTTAAACTGCGCGCCATCACAATAATTTCTCTTTATATGAGAAAGTAAAAAAAGGTTAAAAAATTAAAGGTAAAAAAAAAATATCTTAGCCAAAAGCTTTTAAGATTACGAAAATTGGTATCAACAAACTAAAATAATTAAAATATCACAGGTACAGTGTAAAAATGAATAATCAAACCAACACTGAAGTCAAAACTGCCTTTTAAGTAACATTTTTAAAGTTCAGCACCTCTTGTTGTTATCTTAATTGTTTTGATTTGAATGAAAGTTAAACTACTTGTTGCATCTATAATAATTGAATTCAAATTGAAATATGTAATAATAAATTTAAATTCTACTAATTGTAGTGTGGATCCGTTTAGGGTAATAAAAACTCTTATAATATGGTCGGCAACGTTTCGGCCCGACAAGCCATTCTCAAGCCTAAAAACATAATCTATATTTAGGAAAAACATCGTATTTCATTACTTACATATAAAATTGCTTGACTAGTGTTAAAAGCCTACCAGAGATTACGATAGTGAGGATCGTTCTGAGTTAAATCAGTTAAAAAAGTTAAAAAATCATGTTGATAACGTATATGTTCCTACATCATACATTACTGCAATCTCCTCACACAACAGATTACATACAGCACAGACCATAAAAACTATTAAATCTTAAAAACTACATAACAATGGAAAAAACAATCTAACATTTAAAAAACCGTGGATATTAAAATCGAAAAAAAACTATGGTAACTAAACGTAATCATATATCACAGTGACAGTGTTATCACAAGATAAGACAGCTCATATTAGAATAATACATCTCGTAAAAATTAAAAAATACACATTAATCGCTCATAAATAATTAAGTTGCTAAGTAATTATACTAGTAAATTGCTATTGTATTAAATTGATTGAATAAAAATAAAATGAACCTAAACTGTATCTGCAAGCAAAAACCGTCATGATAAGGTCCCATGGCGGGAATTTTGAATAGAGTTGTTATAAATGCCTCTGTAATATTTGTTGAGGGATCTGGAGTCTGTTTTAATGTTAACTGTGTATTCTGACCTAATAGCTATATTGAGGGCTTCAACCATCTTCCTACGATTTGATTTATTTTCAACACCTATGATTTTTGTGTCTTCGAAATTAAAATTATGTTTTGTGGCCAATGCGTGACATGACACGGCTGTATTGGCATTTGAGAGCAATCAACTAATCAGCAAACCGCATCAAACAACATAAATACGATGAAAGCAAAGACAATGCCAATAACTGAATCATGAGTGGAACGAGATTAGGTTCGATTCCTCGTCGTGACGCTCTGATTTATATGGCTCACTACAGATCACATCATACTCGCTTCGGCGGTACAATGTACAGATGTATGAAGTGGCTGGAATTCTCTACCACGGGGCGTAAAAAGGGCCTAAAAGATGGCCTAATTGAAAGGTTCAAACAGGCAGTGACGGCGGTAAGGCTTTGGGGACCCCCCGCACACTTTTAGTCCTTCGGCTTGGGGGGCCCAGCCAGGGGCCCCCAGAAGCCCGGGGCCCCCCGCGACACGGGGTCTGTGGGGCCCTTATCGCCGTTACTGCGAACAAGTGGTTCATCCTACCCGTTCTAGTAGGAAGTGGAAGTACTAGACTACTATTACTAAGTGATTATGACGAATATAAGGAGAANCCCCCCGCGCCACGGGGTCTGCGGGGCCCTTATCGCCGCCACTGCGAACAAGTGGTTCATCCTACCCGTTCTAGTAGGAAGTGGAAGTACTAGACTACTATTACTAAGTGATTATGACGAATATAAGGAGAATAATACGCCTCCAAAAATAATTAATTCGACACAAAATACAACTAATGAATTATGTCATTTTTATCAAAAGAGAAATACGAACTTACATACAGGAAGTTTATTATTTTTTGCATATTTATTATTAAAATCTAAAAATCGTAGATAAAATAAGGTACGCAAACTGCGAACGTGCGAAAACTGCATTTTGCTTTGCTAGTGTGGTTTTACTACCCTCGCTGTCGCCTGGGTTCAAACTCCACACTTGCATGCAAAATGCTACTTTCCGCACTCGACGTGTAATGATCTATTAAATTGTGTAAGTCAACATCTTGTCTTTATCAAGGTTGTAAAAAAAAAGAAAAAAAGCTATATAACTATACTCAGGAATTCCTAAGTAATGCAACTTAAAAATATCAATTTAACTCTGTCTCTTTAACTATTGTCTGAGGCATTTAATTAGAATATAGACGCAACTAGATTTACTATAGATTAATATGAATTTAAAGAGTTAAGTTAATATTTTTAAGTTGCATTATTTAGGAATTCTCGATGATCCTAAAATGACTTTTGAGTTTGACAGATTGTCATTAAATAGAAATCTTTTGAAGCTAATGGCTAAAAACGTGAGGTTAAAGACAGTAAATGGGTTCAATCTATTTCAAACAAAAGAAGGAAATATGAATTTTTTAAATAAAAAAAAGAAGTTTATACTTCCCTTTGATTATAAATAAACTCATAACTCCATTCATCATATAATTTATTATTGTCTTGCCTAACCACAAAAATGTATTTATTTTAAGTTCCATTATATCCTCGCTAATAAATTATATTATAACTTACACGTAAGTAAGTCTCATAAAAAAACCAAAAAAGAAATTTATTAACGTAATAAGTGTTATTTTTTGAATCCTGATTCTGAAATAATCACTATAATGAAACTAAATATAATAAAAAAGAGTACACGTACTTAATATTATATTTAATATGAGATTTAAAACAATTTTCTACCATATGATTAACGTTATTGTGAAATTAAATTTAGACGAGTTTTTAAGCATCTCCATAAACCAAACGTTTGCGGTTTAAGAGTATCATATTATTTACATGGAGCATTATTGAGCAATTACAATTATTTGTGGTTAGCCCAGTATCATTTAACGTCGTATTAGCACATCGATGGTCCAATTGTAAGAACTTGGTTTTAGAAACAGTTTTGAAATATATGTGGCTTACAATAATTGTTGCTTTAGGAATTGGTTATTCCAGAAAAAAATAAGTGACTGTTTGCTAGAGGATTTTTTTTAATTGCACATAGCTTCCTCACCTTCAGTAACGGAAGTAATGTGATCGTTCTGAAGAACTAAAATATTTTTTATCTCCGATTTCAAAATTTCCATGACAGAAATCTGTTTTAGACATCGGGGAAATTTTTTGGTTTTTTGGTTCTGTCTGTCGGTTATTGCTCTGTCGCTCAAATTTTGCGAACCACAACAATCTTGAAAGCTATGACTTCTGATGTTAATAAAGTTTGTATGGTAGGGCATAATTAGCCCATTTTTTGGTCCCATTGTAGTTTCAACTATCTGCACCCATTTGTGCCTCTTCAATATGAGCACGAACATACATTTATACGTATATCTTAAAAAAATACTCATCTGATTTTTATGAAATTTGGATGGTTTGTCGAAAGCAGACCGTAAATAGCACCATATTTATTTAAACAGTATACAATCTTTAACTATCGCTTAATCGACACTTTTATTTATTTAAAAAATCAAAACCATTTTGACAAATTAAAAAAAAAAAGGGGGGATGCAATTAAATAAATTAGACATTAATGGTTTTTAAAAGCATAAAATCAATAATGTTCGTGATAGAATGCGATTAGGCTATGTGCCACACTAATTGGCAATCTATTATATAAACACATCGAAATCATTTTTCCATAGATGTCTTTATGTGATTTCTTTAATAATAATTATTGTAATTAAGAATAATAGCCAATTTATTAGATGCGTTAGTATAAGTATTCGACTATCCTGGGATATGAGAGTGGTCAGAGTATTCGCAACTTTCCTGAATCCAAAGTCTAAAACATCGTCAATATTTGGTGATGACTCAAATTCAAGAGAGGTGAGACTTTTTTTGACAACTATCACATCGAGGAGATGTGTAAAGTGGACAATCTGCTGTCCTATAATATCCTAATATACGCATGTTGGTTCATTCAACCTTTTCTATCTTGCCAAGATGAAATCAGTTTGAATGAAATGAAATGATAAAAGTTCAACAACTCTAAAGTGTGCTCAAACCAAAGTACATGGAGTTGTCGTGTATGAAGTTCATATTCTATATGATCCTAGAACTTACGTTTGCTCAAGAGCTTAAAAGCTTTGAATGAAGTTCAGAATCTAGAGGGTAATGTCAAGCTTCAAGTCATGGGTCAGACTATGTAGGGCGTTATACAGAATCCTGAGACCCCCCTCTAGTCTTAAAATTATCAGATCTTCGTGGGGTCACGCCCTAGAACGGAACGGGCTAACACCGAAAAAATCGTGACCAAGTTCATTCTGTTAGCCTAGACAAAAAAAAATAGAATAGAAATACCCTAACATAAAAACTTAAATTATCAAACTACTCTGTAAAAGATTCAAAGTAAACAATAGCATTGTGTACATACATTAGCATCTTTTGCTAATCTGATTTCGTTCTATTAAAAATACTTCATAAATTAGTAAATTTATTTGTTTACTATGTATATAACAAGAATAAATTATAGAGTGTTAAAATTATATCTCCGAAAATGGTTTAAGCATAACGGATTCACATAAATCTCGGCCTTGAACCAATAATACCTCTGATGTGAAAGCAAACAATGGAAACCATCTTGTTCATATGTGGGCATATCTGTATTAAGATCATGAAATTTGTTATATGAAGTAAATGTATTATATATTTTACGAGAGTACTTAAATATGCCACCTTATTTGACTAGTAATAAATTATTCAATTATTTTTTTTTAAATACGTTCCTCCTAAATCGGCCACGTGTTTAAAAACAACATCGTTTATAATTAAGTTCAATGGAATTAAATTATATAAATACAATTTAATAAAGTAAAAATTACAAAAATATAAGAATAATAGAATATTATTAGGAAAAGATAAAAAAGAATAATTGAAAGGTTGATAAAAAAAAAAAAAAAAAAAAAAAAAAAAAATAAGGGGTATGCAACTTGCTAGAAGCTTAAATCTTTTTTCTTTGAACTTTGGACAAAGGGTATGAAGCCTGCCAATTTGAGTTCGGGAATTGGTAGGTGCTTTATATAACACAAAACTGATATAATTAAAATCAGACAAAATAAAAAAATAAACATATCAAGCAATGATATTAAAATTATTAAGATGTGCTAATTATTTAACAAAAAAAAAAAAAAAAAAAATTAATCAGCATGTAGTCTCTCCTTCTAATCCAGTAATGATTTTAGTAGAATTCCTGATTCCCTGAAATCTTTAGGATATGCAATATGCACATACACTACAATCTTGTTAGGGTCGCGAAAATGTTTAAGAGAAATTTATTGGGTCACAGCATTAAAAAAGGTTGAGAAACGCTATATAGACGATACACAACGTGTAAGAGGACAATAACTGTCAGATAACTCCTTGATATACAGAGGACGACCAGCTCGCCTACCAGGAGGAAAAACTACAACTTGGTCCTGAGCCAGGGAATAGACTGTCTTACCAGACATGCAGTTCACCAAGAAAAGAACCTCGTAAGCTTTGCGCCTCTTATATATAAAGGTTCCAGACAGAGAGAATTATACCCATAAAAGACACACAAATAACACGTACGAACAATACTGCGCTGAAAGTCTCAATAGAATTAGACTTGGCTAGACCAAACGGCATAAGATACTATTCTTGATGAAAATAGTTAAAGTTTATTAATAGTATTTTTGATTATCTTTTATTGTTTTTCAAGGCCAATATATTTACGAAATGGTTATTGAACTTTTATACCAAAACTAAAAACGGAAATCATGTTCACTGACTATTATATGTTCTATAAATTCTATATAAAATTATTTATTTTTATAGCATTACCATTCCTTTTTTATTTCGCCTCTAGCTAAAGGAAGGCCACAACCTAGAAATGAATGTCTTTCGGGCTCAACCCAGCTTTCATCGCACGCGACCTGAAGTTCCGTCTCGTGGCAAGATCATTTTATAGAAATAAAACCCGAGGTCATCTAACTTTGTTGACCCATCAAGCACTCCGTGACATGTCACTCACTGAAGAAATTGAAATAGATAGTTAAGGTATTAAAGCATTATCGTGAAAAACTCTAATTTATCCTGAAATACCTCTATCAACTGTTATAAAATATATTGTTTCAACAAAATTATTTAAGATAAAAAATTGTATTTTGGTAAAAAAAAAAAAAAAAATTAACCTAGCATTAATGAAATTAAAACTTTAGGAGAAATTAGACATCATTTTTGTGTGGCCCATAGCTTCCTCAGATCCTATCACGTACTTTACTGATTTTACACTTTTACAAGCCATTATTGTCTAACTTATTTAAATGTTTGCCCCTTTTTTTTGTCATATTGTTTTGATTTTTTAAATGAATTAAAGTATCAATTAAGCAAAAGTTAAAAGAGCGCCGAAGTCCAAATTTCATAAAGATCAGATGAGTTCTTTTGAAGGTATAGGTGTAAATAAATGTATGTTTGTGCGCATGTTGATGAGAAACAAATGGGCGCAAAAGGTTGAAACATATATGGGAACAAAAATGGGCTAATATGACCTACCACAAAAATTTCATTAATACGGACATGTAGATTTTTTAGGCTGACACGGAACCAAAAATTTTCTTAGATGTCTGGAACGGATTTCTGTCTTAAAATTTTTGAAATTAGGGACATAAAATATTTATGTTCTTTAAAACGATCGCATAGCTCTGTTACCTACGGTAAGCTCGGAAGCAAAAAAATAGGGCCGACATGAGGATGTTAGAAAAATATTTCCAATATATGGCCAGTTACTTGACATAATAACGCTCTTTACAGGTAGATAATAAAGGGGTAAGTTTTCCCCCACAAATTCTCTCCAAGCAGCCATAAAGCTACATAAACAAATATGGCATAACAAATATTGGCATAAGAGCAAAAATGTAAATTTTTCTACGCGAGTTGTTTATGGGCTGCATTACTAGTAACTTTCGTTTTTTATATTATTAGGTGTTATACCAGGTGGAAATCCTTCTTATGATTCAAACGCAATTAATTCCGTTTTTTTTTTTTTTTTTTTTTTTTTTTTTTTTTTTTTTTGTAAAAAAAAAATTAACCTAGCATTAATGAAATTAAAACTTAAGAGCTTAAAAGCTTTGAATGAAGTTCAGAATCAAGAGGGTAATGTCAAGCTTCAAGTCATGGGTCAGACTATGTAGGGCGTTATACAGAATCCTGAGACCCCCCTCTAGTCTTAAAATTATCAGATCTTCGTGGGGTCACGCCCTAGAACGGAACGGGCTAACACCGAAAAAATCGTGACCAAGTTCATTCTGTTAGCCTAGACAAAAAAAAATAGAATAGAAATACCCTAACATAAAAACTTAAATTATCAAACTACTCTGTAAAAGATTCAAAGTAAACAATAGCATTGTGTACATACATTAGCATCTTTTGCTAATCTGATTTCGTTCTATTAAAAATACTTCATAAATTAGTAAATTTATTTGTTTACTATGTATATAACAAGAATAAATTATAGAGTGTTAAAATTATATCTCCGAAAATGGTTTAAGCATANCCTCAATAGCGAATTAACAACTTTTCATAACATAAATGTTTTGCAATTTTTCCACAATATCTCGATTGGAGTATAACTATCATCAAATCTTTATTCCACTGTCAATAACCTATTTTTTAACATTTATTTTATTTATTTATTTATTTAAATTTACATTTCATCACTATTTTTTTGTTACAATCTTGGTAACTGCAAAAGCAATAGCTTGGGTGCGACCTTCAGTGATCATGCTACAAAAATTTAAGTTAATTCTTCTCCATGTGTATGTAGAGTAATAAATACAATTTAAATACATTATATAATAATAACCAATAAATAAATACTAAAAATAAAAATAACAGACTAACAAATAACAGAATTCCCACATGCAGGAAAAGTTGGATATGTTTTTATTCAACACTAAGCGTTTCTTGTTTTTTTTTTTAGTTTTAATTAAGAAAGATTGCTTTTAATACAACTTAACTGTTTATAAAACAAATAATTACATATTAAACGTAATAGGTTAGTGCGTAATAATGCGTGTTCTGTACTTTTAAATGGAATTTTCCGTAACAAACTCATTTTTTTGGGGGTTAACATAAAGTGGCTATGAAAGTGGTTTTATGTTTTTGAAAGGTATAATGTGTTAATCGACCATCAGTTCAAAAATCTAACTCTGCAGCTCAACAGCCCGTAGAGAATCGGAGGCGATAAAACTTAGGGAGGAGGAAGTTAAGGGGCACTTAACTTAAAATCAGGGGCACTTCTGTGGGTAATGTCAAGCTTCAAGTCATGGGTCAGACTATGTAGGGCGTTATACAGAATCCTGAGACCCCCCTCTAGTCTTAAAATTATCAGATCTTCGTGGGGTCACGCCCTAGAACGGAACGGGCTAACACCGAAAAAATCGTGACCAAGTTCATTCTGTTAGCCTAGACAAAAAAAAATAGAATAGAAATACCCTAACATAAAAACTTAAATTATCAAACTACTCTGTAAAAGATTCAAAGTAAACAATAGCATTGTGTACATACATTAGCATCTTTTGCTAATCTGATTTCGTTCTATTAAAAATACTTCATAAATTAGTAAATTTATTTGTTTACTATGTATATAACAAGAATAAATTATAGAGTGTTAAAATTATATCTCCGAAAATGGTTTAAGCATAACGGATTCACATAAATCTCGGCCTTGAACCAATAATACCTCTGATGTGAAAGCAAACAATGGAAACCATCTTGTTCATATGTGGGCATATCTGTATTAAGATCATGAAATTTGTTATATGAAGTAAATGTATTATATATTTTACGAGAGTACTTAAATATGCCACCTTATTTGACTAGTAATAAATTATTCAATTATTTTTTTTTAAATACGTTCCTCCTAAATCGGCCACGTGTTTAAAAACAACATCGTTTATAATTAAGTTCAATGGAATTAAATTATATAAATACAATTTAATAAAGTAAAAATTACAAAAATATAAGAATAATAGAATATTATTAGGAAAAGATAAAAAAGAATAATTGAAAGGTTGATAAAAAAAACAAAAAAAAAACAAAAAAAAAA
>KZ652629.1:127434-144006 GCA_001010745.2 Gerris buenoi
CAACTTATTAATAAATAAACCGGCGGAGAGTGACAATATCTCTCTCATTTTTGTGGAGAGTGTGATTGTAGCAGACCAAAAATCAAGTTAATGTAAGTTTTTTATTTAATTTGGTGACTACTTTGATTTGACCTCTTTTTTAAATAACTAACTATCAAGTAACGATAAACTAACATCAACTTGATTTATTGACTGTTGCCATCCTATGTCCCGCAGATGAACTTGGTCGACAACTTATTATTAAAAGGCACTAAAATATTAACTTGTACTCAAAATTCTAGCTCAATGTTAGTCAGACACTCTTTGTACTCTATATCCTGGACTATTAAGTTAGTAAAATAAAATAACATCCGATGATGCCATGCACCAAAATGTACCAAAACACGATGTTTTAGAACATATATTTTCCTCTTCTGGAGGTCATTTTGCAACACTAATTTATGTATTATTACCTCTTTTTTTCTTGAGCTTAACAAGGAAATATATCACTAAGTGTCGAAAAAGATCTTTTCCCTTTTGAAATAACGCATATATTCGCACAACACCTAAATCTAAAAAAAATTACATATGCTATCCACATTGATAATAATTACCTTGAGTATTCAAAGTAATATACAATGATACTTATCATTACATACTTACATATAGTACAATTGGATATGGAAATATCATATCTACAAGATCAATTTTTACGGATTTTGCAAACATTACACTTTCTTGAAAAAAGAAATGAACGTTCTGTTTTGATTAAACAAACAAACGCATGTATGGATTATGGATCTGAAATAAAAAATTTCGTTCCCACGTTCCCCACGCAACCGATAACGCTCAATCAAAAAACAAACAAACAGCTTTATATCCCTAACTACTCCGTGTAAAATTCAATTAAATTATATCTATCTTATTCACATGATAATTAAAGTTAGCAATAACATTTAATTCATTGGCTAAATTCAAGTCTAATATAGATGTAATGTCCTTCACGCAGACATCTAAAACATTATTTGAAGTATACAAGAAAACAATTGTTCATAGAGTTGTCGCAATCAAACGAATTCTCCAGTTATTGTTTTAACTAGAATTTACATTGAATCTCATGTAGTTGGGACACTTATCTACTTTAAACCAAACTGAAAATCCAATCAACTAATCTTCCCATAGCGCAATAAAGTTCCCTTAGTACTATAGACATAGACTATATACACTTCATGCTTGTATTCAAGCATGAAGTGCGAGCAAATACAGACAGCTTTGGTGTTAAATAGTTAGTGTGGTCTGAGATTGAGATTTTCCCCCAAAGCCCAGAGTTCTCATGAGACATTGACACGTACATAAATAACTTCTCCTCAACTACGAACTATGATCGCATCAGCGGTAGCTGATGCTAAAAGATCTACAACTTTGGTCCTATGACTTATTAGTTAATGTAAGTTTTTTATTTAATTTGGTGACTACTTTGATTTGACCTCTAGATCGGATAACTAACTATCAAGTAACGATAAACTAACATCAACTTGATTTATTGACTGTTGCCATCCTATGTCCCGCAGATGAACTTGGTCGACAACTTATTATTAAAAGGCACTAAAATATTAACTTGTACTCAAAATTCTAGCTCAATGTTAGTCAGACACTCTTTGTACTCTATATCCTGGACTATTAAGTTAGTAAAATAAAATAACATCCGATGATTCCATGCACCAAAATGTACCAAAACACGATGTTTTAGGAACATATATTTTCCTCTTCTGGAGGTCATTTTGCAACACTAATTTATGTATTATTACCTCTTTTTTTCTTGAGCTTAACAAGGAAATATATCACTAAGTGTCGAAAAAGATCTTTTCCCTTTTGAAATAACGCATATATTCGCACAACACCTAAATCTAAAAAAAATTACATATGCTATCCACATTGATAATAATTACCTTGAGTATTCAAAGTAATATACAATGATACTTATCATTACATACTTACATATAGTACAATTGGATATGGAAATATCATATCTACAAGATCAATTTTTACGGATTTTGCAAACATTACACTTTCTTGAAAAAAGAAATGAACGTTCTGTTTTGATTAAACAAACAAACGCATGTATGGATTATGGATCTGAAATAACAAATTTCGTTCCCACGTTCCCCACGCAACCGATAACGCTCAATCAAAAAACAAACAAACAGCTTTATATCCCTAACTACTCCGTGTAAAACTATGATCGCATCAGCGGTAGCTGATGCTAAAAGATCTACAACTTTGGTCCTATGACTTATTGTCATAACTCCATCGGTTCTACCTTAAATAGAGCTAATTCATGGCGACTGAAACTTTCTCCAAGGGTTTTCATAAGACATTCAGAATTAACTAATTTTTCCTGAACTATGAACTAAAAAGATCGCACCAGCGGTAACTAATTTTAAAAGGCCTACAAATTTGGTTCTATGACTTTTTGTCGTAATTCCATCGGATATACCCTAAAAGGAGCTAATTTGATTTTTTTTTTTACTTTGAGCTCTTATGTCTAATGGCGTCGACAATTGTTGACCAATTTGACTTCTGATTTGGATACTTAAACCTGAAGCTAATGCTCTTTAAATCTAGTATTTATTATTTTATTAATTTGTCCTAGAGCCAGAGTTATTACATACGTATATTTACTGGTGCAACTGCCGTATTGAGAACACTCTGGTAATTTAATTAATGCACCATTGGTTGATGATTGTTCAATTAGTTTTAAATGCGTTTATTTTTATTTATTTATTTATTAGTATTGTTATTTATTACTACATTACTTAGTTTCTATTGGCTATGTAGCTCCCGAGCTTACCAAAGGTAACGGAAGCTATGTGATCGTTCTGAAGAACGAAAACTTTTTAGATCTCCGATTTCAAAAATTCCTTGACAGAAATCCGTTTAAGACATCAGGGAACATTTTTGGTTCCATGTCTGTCGGTCTGTCTGACTGTCAGTCTATCTGTCCATCTGTCGGTCTGACGCTTAATTTTTGCGAACCAACATGTCTTAAAAACTACTCACCCGATTTTAATGAAATTTATATGGTAGGTCATAATTAGCTCATTGTTGGTCCCATATAAGTTATAACCTTCTGCACTCATTTGTTTCTATTCCACATGCGCACAAACATACATGTGTTTACACCTATAGCTTCGAAAGTATTTAATTGATTTGTTTGAAACTTTTACAGTTTATCAAAACTAACCCTCAGAGCACAGCTTAATTTGGTCCTTCTGCGCTTTTTAAATTGATACTTTTATTTATGTAAAAGATCAAAACAATTTTGACAGATTAAAAAACGGGGGAAACAATTAAACAAATTAGATTGCAATGGCCTGTAAACCATAAATCAATGAAGTACGAGATAGGATGCAAGGAAGCTCTATGCCACACTTTTATTGGCAGTGTAGGTATTTTTTATACATATAAATAGACTCCAAACTACGGTTTGAAAAGTATTATATTCTTATAAATGGAATTAATGAATTATTTATAATTATAGTCCTAATTCTATTCCTAGAAGGCTTTGGAAACATTACTAATTAGGGATTTCATTTAATTGCCTACATGATAATAGGAAATATTGCTACTCATACCTAGCATGAGCCCCCCTAGGAGCACGGGGTGATGGCTAGCGAACTGTAAAACTATGAAGCTCAACATAATCATAGAATAATGTTATATTTTATCACTCCGCTCAAGAAAATGTGGCTGAAAGGCAAAATAAAATCTATATAATTAAAGTAAACTTCTGTCTTTATGTAATTCTAAGTCAATGTCTGTCATTCATATTGTGTGTCATTGCCCGACACACATTGTCAACATGTGATTCGATATTTTCCCATCCCAGGTTATTTCATAACACATTTTTGAAGTGTGTAACAAAAATGTTTGTATATTTTATAAAAAATAGTTTCAAATAGTTTATGTATATTACTTCAGTATTAGTACTAGCTTTTGACTTTAATTACTAAGTTTATGTTAGCTTGTATTCTTGTTTGTCCAGTACAAATACACAAAATATTACACTAGTCTTATTTAAGTCGAAACCTGAAACTTGTTCAGATTATGGATGTTCGATGACAATACATTTATCAGTAATTTGATTAATCAAATGATTACTATTAGTCGATAAATTACTAAATTTTTTAAATATTTAGGCGGTCAAATACAAAATAAATTGTAAACAAACACGACCAGTGACAGCTAAAGCCTCGTCCAAACTGCCAAACCGAACAGAGGAAACGAGCCGAGCATTGGTCTCTACGCATGCCCAATCTAAAGTGCGCCTGCGCAAATCAGACTGGGCATTCGCAGAGACCAATGCTCGGCTCGTATCCTCTGTTTGGATTGGCAGCCTGGACGAAAAAGGAAACCCACAAGAAAAATTTATAAACGTAATAGATATAAAGTTCTTTTAATCTTGTATTATTAAGGTTATAATTTCCATGCTGTGTGTGTGATTTTAATTTTATTGACATAATTCAAAGCGTAAATTTTTCAGTAACTTGGTAAAACAATTTTAGGTTGGCACTTCTTTAGATTGTCAACAGAGAACATGATTTTAACAGAAGTGGAATATTCCTTTGTCCCAAAGTACATTGGACTAAACATCCTTTTGTCTGTGTTAAAAAAAAATACCGAACTAATCGCAAGAATGTATACTACAAGGAGTAATAATTACTAATTTATCAATATCTTGTGCTTTTACCAACTATTATTATCTACTTTTTCCCCAACCTTTTATTTTCAGTCATTCAAAATTGTATTAACTTTTACAAGAATTAATTTAGCAAAATTTAATAAGTGGAGACCGTTGAAATTAATATCAATAGATACCCTTGTGGGCTACTTTTAACACACCATTCAAATTTCTTAAAGTCAGAAGAGTACTTCTAAAAATATAGTTGTTAAAAAATGCATGTTTGTGCGCATGTAGATAGAAAAAAACCAATGTGCGCAGAGGGTTGGATTATATGGGACTACAAAGAAACTAATTATAGACCAGTCATTTTAGGTATTTGAAAAAAAATGTGTCATACAAGCAAGGGACTTTGTACAAATTATCTCTGGAGCATTCTGATTGAAATCCTATAAAGTCCCCGAAAAAAAAGTAGTGCTCAAGCCGCTATCTTGGAAAAAAGCGGCCAAAATACAATTTTTTGCTTCTACTAGCCTAACTATTAGGTTTAAGAAAAAATGTTTCAAGTAAAAATGGTTTATTATGTAATTATCTATACATTTGGTCCTATTCATTATGTTGCTAGGATCAATCTTAAAGGTTTTCTCAGTTCATTGAATTTAATTGAAACCATTCATGCATGAATTAATAATAGAAGCATATATTCCGGGTACCATTTTTCTTAGCTTAAATACGTAATTACAAAGTTCTGCATGACAGCAGATTAATTAGATTACATATTTTTGAGGTATAGAGTACTTAAAAATTAAAATTTTTGGAAATACCATCATATACTCGTATATACATTTCATCATTTACTAAGGTATTTATAATATTAGCTTTGTATTGTTTTTGTGACAAATCGTGTTTGATTTGATTTAAATTTATCCTTGAGAATGCGTCGGTAGTTTTACAATATTATTACAAAAAAAATCTTAAAACTGTCGGCTTCTTCAATAATAAACGATAAATAAAAACATTATTTCACGGAAGTACAAAAATATAGAGAAAAAACAGTTGTAGAGTAAGTATTAACAAGAGCTTCTAATGCAAGATGACATAATATGTTACACAAGAAAATGTATATAACTTGAATTATAACGTGTAAATAAGTTACCTTGATTAGGTCGAGCCGATACGGCGATGAGACTCGTCAGTACGAGCGCAAGCATCGCCATACCGGCTGCTCCCCCCACTCCGCTAGACATCATTCTTTTATCCACTCTGGATCCTGTAACAAGGTAAATTTCCATTATTAGTCANCTCCGCCCCTATAAAAATATGTATTAAACAAAATTTGAAGAGCGCATAAGGTTCAAATTAATCTGGATCTATCTGCTGGGTTACTTTCAATAAACTATCTAATAAATAAACATTCTATAAATAAAATAAAATAAATAAACTACTAGACCACTTTTTGCGTTAATAGATTGCTTTGCAAGTTATAAGCTGAAAACCAATAAACAATTTTTTTTTTTTTTTAGTAGTTTTTCGATGATTTCTTATATTTTTCGCGGGAAATTTTGTTGGACAACTTCAGATTCGTGGTCAGCACCCCAAAAAACATAATGTAAACCACAAACAACAATTCCACCAGAACTTTCCACTTCAAACTACCATTTGACTGGACTAAAACGCATGTATAAAAAAAAACACTATTTTTAGGGGGTTCCATTACAAAATTAGGGGGTTGCAGGGGGAATTTTCGGATGGAAGTTAAAAATTCGTATTTTGCAACCCAAAAAACCATAAATTAGCCCACTTATTTTATAATTGTAGTCTATACTTCCGTACTGAATATTATTCTATATTATATTATAACCCCTCTGTATCTCTTCACCTATTGATCCTAGCAACATAATAAATATGACCAAATGTATAGATAATTACATAATAAACAATTTTTACTTGAACATTTTTTTCTTAAACCTAATAGTTAGGCTAGTAGAAGCAAAAAATTGTATTTTGGCCGCTATTTTCCAAGATGGCGGCTTGAGCACACCTTTTTTTTCGGGGACTTTATAGGATTTCAATCAGGATGCTCCAGAGATAATTTGTACAATGTCACTTGCTTGTATGACGCATTGTAAACAGCCCTTTTTTGCTTAAAATGACTAGACTATTAGTGGTTTTATAGATACAGATTTATATATAAGTGTGTTGTACGCTTGTGGAAGATAAACAAATGGGTGCAAAAGGTTAAAACTTATTTGTGACCAACAAGGGACTACTTTTGACCTACCACCCAAATTTTATTAAAATCGGATGAGTAGTTTTTATATGTTCGTTCTTAAAAATAATGGGCAGACCAACAAACCAATCAACCCATAAATGTTCCCTGACGTCTGAAACAGATATTTATCTTTGATTTTTTAAAATCGGAGACATAACAAATGTCACATAGCTTACATTATCTTCGGTTAGTTCGGAAGCTATATAGGCTACCTATGTTTCTCTTTTTCTTTTAATTAAATATCTTTTGCTTCTTCAACACTCTTATTAAAAAACGGAAAAGAACTATTTTCAAGGAAGCTTTGTTTCTATAAACTTGTTCTTTTTTTACGTAATAATTTAATTTAACAGAAACCTAATCATAACATGTTAGAGACAGTGAAGAAAAAATAAGACAAAAGTGCAGGAATAGAAATATTTTAAGAATAATCATGACTACTAGTCCTAAACACTGTGTTTTTGAAGTGTTTAAAACGTAATTGCTTCCTTCTTATGTGAACTAGAATTCCATTTTGGTCATCCCCATGTCGCAATCGAACTGTTTTTATACGAAGCATCTAGCTCCAGTTATAAAAAAAAACACTAATGTTTGGGAATCCTTACGACAAAGGAGAAAAGCTCAGACCTTAACTAATTCTATTTTAGTAGTGCGGTTCTCGGATTGCGAAAATAAACGAGAGTAGACAATGCTTCTAGAGTAAAATGCTAATAGCTACGAGCCCGTTAGCGCTCCGGCATTAGTCTGAAGAGCCATTAACATAAGTTTTATACGCATCTTTCACCTTTATCCAATGTATTAAAAATCCGAATATCAATCTTAGCTGTCCGTGACATATTTAAATCAAATTATCAGATGATCCCTTGTTTAAGCTTTATTCGATTAAACTGCGCCTTGTTACTGTCTTGTTGATCAATAAAAATAATAAACATTACTACTACATTTCCATAACTTTTCAAAACCGCTTTGAAAAAAAAACATTTGCTTGGCGATTTCAAAACGTTTTGAGTTCAAGGTCACAACAGCAAATTTTTTAAGTTTTTGCATTGAAACTGTTTTAAAAAAATAGCATGGCAACGAGTATTGATTTTTTAAAACCAAATTGAAGGTATGATGAGCAGAGATATGATTATGATAACCTGACTTAACTATAACCAGTCTGGGAGTTTATAGCTTTCAAAATTGCTGTGAAAACTGTTTTGGAAACTCCTCATGGAAACACTTTCGGTTTTAAACCAAAGCAGTTTTCAAAATGCTTTTGAAAACTCATGGAAACGCAGTAATTATTAATATTTCTTTTACTTCCTCATACACCTTGTATTCAGGCTGAGATAGAGAAGGGCCATATGACTTGGGCTTCAATGGCTCTAGGGACCCCGGCGCTCTTGGATGGCGCAAAAATTTTGACATTCCTTTTAAAACGAAAATAATATTAGAAAGTTATTAAAGATGCTTACAAGTTTAAACTAAATATAAAGATACTAAGGATCTCATCTAGCTGTAGATCCTTCAGGGTAGAATGGAAAAAACTAACTCAGTTATTAAGTACAGCAGCCTATCCGGCCGTTTTCAAACTTAAAATCACGTTAGTTATTATGTCCCTATCAAATTCCCACTCTCATTCATCAACAGTTGTTTCTTTTACTATACCGTTAACCCTTATCCTTTCAGTGGTCTTCTTCAGAGTAGGTTTCTATGGTCTAGTTGTATCGTGTGATTACTTTGTCATTGAATATAAAATAATTATACTTTTAGTTTTAAATTTGCATAAGTAGTTGTTTTGTTATTGCACGAGGTCTTTAAGTTTGAAGGCAACATCACACATTGCTATTGTGCCTCTAGATGCAGATGGTCCAAAGACAAAAGGCTTTTGTTACTATAACACGCTCATTTAACCCTGCGTAACCATTGCGTGTGATTAACGTTGAAGAAGTTCACATTGATTAACGGTGTTCTTGAATTGGTCCAAGGTTTTTTTAAAAAAAAAAATACTATGAACGCATTTTTTTATTATTAATTTGTATACTTTATATTCTAACTGTATTATTATTATTTTTTTTTTTTACGACAAAATTAATACTTATATTAATTTCCATTTAATCATGGATGTACTAAGAAAAATTCTTCAATGACAGGAAAACACACGCTTGATAAAGGATGTTTTTTGGTTCACATAATTATATTTTAATTGGGCTGTACTCCACTTTTATTCATAATAAAAGTGTTCAACATCGTTCAATTTTTAATTGTATTATTGCTATTTAATAATTTATTATTTATATATATTGTTATCTTTTTTTATAATCCGTAACGATCAAATACTGAACTAGTGATCATTCCAACGCACACATTAGGAACGCGAAGTATTTTTAAGCATTCACACTATAATTCTTTTCAGGGCCTAAATACAGCTTTAGAATGCACACTTGTGAAAATAGACTGTCAATTAGTGTGGCGTATAAATTTATCACATCTTATCACGTACTTTATTGATTTTATGCTTTTACAAGCCATAATTGTATAATTTATTAGATTTCTCCTGGTTTTTTAATACGTCAAAATCGCTTTGATTATATGAATTAAGGTATCAATTAAGCAAAAATTTAAGAGCGCAGATGTTGAAATGGTTGAAATTAATATGGTAATATCTGCGGTCTACTTTCGACAAACTATCCAAATTTCATAAAAATCAGTCGAGTAATTTTGAAGATATAAGTGTAAATAAATGCATATTTGTGCGCATATTAAAGAAAAACAAATGGGCGCAGAAGGTTGAAACTTATATGGTACCAATAATGAGCTAATTATGACCTACCATGCAAACTTCATTTAAATGGACGTGAATTTAGTATATATTTTAGACATGTCGGTTCGCAAAAATTGAGCACCAGACAGACCGGCAGACCATTAGACAGACACGGGACCAAAATTGTTCCCTGATGTCTAAAACGGATTTCTGTCTTGGAATTTTTGAAATCGGAGGCATAAAACAAATTCGTTTTTCAGAACGATCACATAGCTTCCACTACCTTAGTATGCTCAGTAGCAAAATAATAAATCTGTGGGCACGGCAGTGCCCCCGCCAAGTCGAGCACAGCCGTACCCTCCTTTACTGGAACCAACTCACGGCAATTTGGACCCCCCTCTATTGTCCCATTAAAGATACTTGGGTGTATAAAAAACCTAATTTTAATTTAAAGTTCATGACGAACTGAACCAGAAATAAAAATTTCACACCTCTACCCATAGTAGTTCATAAGGCCCTATTCACACGGTGAAACGCAAATCGCGTTTCAAGCTGTATTGGTAGCGACTAGGAGACTGGGAGACTGCGCGACTCAAGTCTCTCTTCATTTTCACACTACCACGACTCNTCCTGAAATAAACAACTTGGACTGTCTCATTCTGGGAGCATTTTCCCAGGTTCTTTGAAAATCTCTTAACAAAGACTTCTTTAAAGCGGTCCTCATAACGCAGCGAGATATACCTACCACTGGTTCCGGGATAGAAGGAATTACACTGGAACCTTGCCTAGCCAGTTGATCTAGCTATTCATTGCCTTCTCCCCCACTATATCCTGGAACCTGGAACCCATGCTAGGTGGACAGTATTCTGTCTCGACAGATCATTAAGAAATCTGCTTTTTAGTTAAGTTAAATAATATAATTTTACAAGTTTTATAAGCTGAGATAGTGAAGGGGACAAGGGGAGAGATGAAAATTAAAAATTGTTTTGGAGTTATGAAAGTTTGGTGTTTAGTAAAGCCTAAATGCATTGAAACGTCTTTTTCCTTATTCTCAATTTCTTAACAACATTTTTCCTTGAAAACAACTCTAAATACCTGAAAAGTAGTGTATATTAGGCGGTTCTGGTGCCACCACCACCTCAAGCCACGCCCCTTTTTGGGTACATTTTCTCCCCGAGTTGGCCCTCACCTCCACCACTTGACCTTGAAAGAGGTTCAAGGTCATCCCACCCCTCGACCCTGTCTGGCGTAGTCTTGTATGACTGTTCCCCCACCCCCTAACCACCTCCCGTCCTCTTTTACGGACCCATGTAACCACCTCCCCGTGTACTTGGACCCCCTACATCACGTGACACCCCCCTCTCCTACCCTCCAACCACCTCCAACCACCTCTAACCACCTCAAACCACCTCAAACCACCTCTGGTTTAGATTGATAAGAACAAAGAAAGAAAAAAGGCCCAAGAACGATGAAACAAGAACAAAGAAATAAAAACGAAAAATTGTTTGGGGCAATGAAAAATTACTTACAAATGAAGTGAAATCCCAACCAAAACACTAGTGTAAAAAAATAAGCCAAGTCTCGCGTAAAAAGTTGTGAGATCATAGGTTTAGCCAAGTCTCCCACTGTCCGAGTAAGTTCTACTACGTCTAATTTATCCAGTGCAAGTAGATGATGTTTGTGTCTGTCTCTATCTCTCTCTCATTTCTCTTTCCCAAATCACTCTTTACGACTTTTCTGACTTGGCAAATACACACCAGAAAGAGCATAAAGTAAATCCAGAGTCGTATACAAATTTGTATCCTTGTGCTGCGACTGCGACGCTCAAATGGAAAAAATAAGATTTATTATTTGATTTAAGTTTGTGGTGTATATTTGGCAAGTCATAAAATGTTTTTAAATTTAAACGTTTAGAGTGATTTGGGAAAGAGAATTGAGAGAGAGAGAGACAGACACAAACATCATCTACTTGCACTGGATAAATTAGACCTAGTAGAACTTACTCGGACAGTGGGAGACTTGGCTTATTTTTTTACACTATGTGTTTTTGTTGGGATTTTACTTTTTAGAAAAACTAGGAATTCTTAGAGCTATCCAAGACACAGAAATATTATATTTGAATGAAAGATCTAATCATAATAATTTTGTAGTGGTGAAACCAAAAAAATATAGTCCACTACGCTTTAGCTGGACGCTAGGGTGTGCTATGACATTATATGTTGAAAACTAGGACAACCGAGATGAAGAGCTTTACTGATAAGGATGGCATACAGAACTAGTGTCCAGGAGACGACGTAGATTTCTCCACTGTGCGATTTATTTGGTCCTGATGCTTATCTTCAGCGAGACCTCATTATGACCAGTGTAGATAGTATGTACTTTATGGGGACTCTTCCCCCACTCTTTGATGTGGGTCGATCCGTGTCATGATGATGTAATTTGTATCTATGGTTCGAGGACGTTGCAGGGCGAGGGACACCTTTTATGGGGACTCTTCCCCCCATGCTTTGACGCTCGCTTATATATACCTTACTAATGAACACACCATACTCGCTTCGGCGGTACAATGTACAAATGTACGATGTGTGAAGTAACTGGAACTCTCCACCACGGGGCGTAAAAAGGGCCTAATTGCGAGTGGTTCATCCTACCCGTTCTAGTAGGAAATACTAGACGACTACTACTGCTATGTATGTACTTATTGATCCTTAATCATATTGATACTTCTCTGCTATAGATTAATGCCAAAAGTATTTTACTTGATACTTCTAAGTTGTGATCAACTTGTAACTTATAACAAATAGATTTACGAATGTATAAGGATAAGATCTTACGGAATTCTTAGCATTTTACTAGACAGAAGGGATAATCAGCTCGAGGTTAACGACCCAAGATAATGCTAGGTCTCAGGTTCGCTGCTTACTTGTTTGAATATCATGATGTCTAGAAGCGTGCACGTTGTGTGTATCTCAACTCGATCTTTCGCCTCCGAACCTGCTGTACCATTACCTTATCAGATCAGACACAGTCCAATGCAAAAAAAAACAAAAAAAACATGCTTACAGTATTTCACAAAATAGTCCAAGTATTAAAAAAAAAAAAAACACTAGTTTTATTATTTTTACTAAGTAATATTATGTTATTTGATGATTAGTTTTACTTTCTTCTTCTTAAGTCGGGTTTACACGGGCAGAGTAAACAGGAGAGTAGAGTAGCGAGTAGAGTAACTCTAACCGTAGAAACCCGAAAAACGCTCAGTAGAGTAGAGTGGCGAGTAGAGTAGCTAGTAAAATTGGTAGAGTGGGAAGTAGAGTGCACTCTACTCGCTACTCTACTCTCCTGCTTACTCTACCCGTGTAAATCCGGCTTTAGTTTTTTCTTTCCCATTTATTTATTATGCACAGGGTGTATCTCTTTCATATCACAATATTGAAAGGAGGGTCTCAACAGTGTATTTGGAACAAAAAAGTTCATACCAACTCACATGTTCAATCAAAAAAAAAATAATAATAATAAATACTAAACAATATCGATTAATAAATTTTAGCTTCAAATTTATGGTCACAACACCCAAAAAAAGTGAAAACAAATTATCTATGGAAAACCGTTTCGATGATTTTGATTTAAAACTTATAAAAAGTAGCCCATTCAAATAGTTATAACTTATAAGTCATACTCCCAACAAAAAAATTAGTTATCGAGATGTGTATAAAAATAAATCTGATTTCGTTGAAAATCGAAAATATAAATCTAACATATTTATTTTTAAATATGTTTCAAATTAAATCAATTATGAGATTTTATTCTATTTAAATTCAGTATCAATATGAGAGAGATTTTTTTTATTTTTTACAATTGGCTTATCTACAAAAAAAAAAAAAAAAAAAAAAAAAAAAAAAAAAAAAAAACTATAAAAGTGGGCAACATTGAGCCAGCTTTTAACAAAACATTGGAAGTTAATATCCTTAGGAAAATGCAATATTAAGCAATTAAGAATGTAGGAAGTCTATGGAAAACACAAAAAATTGGCGAGTGGAATACGGTGCAAATAAAGTTTATTATTTTATATCTATAATATATTAGGACTTTTATTAAATGTTTTGATAAAGAAAACGCAATATTGAGTTTATTAAACGTATCCTTCCCACTCTATCCTTCCCCGAAAACCAAGAGATAGGGGCAGGAGTGGACTTTTTAAGTTATAGGGGTGTATTCTCTAAAGTTGTGGGGGATGCTTGATGCTTGATTCCTTAGTTACGCCACTGAAAGTTACTAATATGGGGAAAGAGATAGTTATTATATTAGTTGTTTGATATTGCTAAACTATCATTCATGCATAAAATTAGATTTGTTAAATCTTACACAGTTACTTTGTAGTTACGAAGAGTAACCTCTATAAATACACTTCATCTATCACGACATTGAAAAGTCGCAATCAAGAAAGGATTAAACATGATAAAGAGCTTGTAAAGTGAATTCTAACCCCATTAGCCCCATAAGGTCTTTTGAGAGCAATATCACCACGAATGTTTAATGTAATTATTACAAGTTACTTTATGCGATCAAATAAATAAATAATAATTTTGTGCGCGTTTTGTTTTACAATAGTCTCTTTAAAGGCCGGGCCATATCTGTCCGCACCGTGCCCGTACCGTATGACGGCCGTGTGTTGGACAACACTCGGTGAGGAATAAACCTAAGGAAATGTTAGGCATGGTCCACACCTCTCAGCACCGACTCTTGGATTAGTTTTGTTGACTTTTTGACGGGCACGTTGCGGTCGTCCTTTAAAATACTTAAACTACACCTTTTACTTTCTTCATTATTATTATTATTATTCTATTTAAAAACTTGGAACTTAATTATTTATAGCATTTCAACACTTTAATTATTTTACTTTTAAAATGGAGGTCGAAAAAATAATCGAAATTGTTAGAAAATACCCAGTTTTATATGATCAGTCAAGTGAAAAATATAGAAATGCTGAATATAAAGAACGTGTTTGGAAGGCAGCATGGAAATTGAAGATAAGCCCATATTTTTATTTTTAATGTTATATGTATTTTGTTACGACACAATGATATGTATACCTACATAGTTTAAATTAAAGTTAGTTCTAGTCAGTTCTAGTTGGTTAAATGTGGACATCGACATTCTAAATCTAAAATATTCATAAAACTTGGTTTCATCGTCTATAAGATGAGGTAGCAGCGAGAAAAACTCGCCCTCAACTGATGTATCCTTCCAAGCGCTGTGAACCCACATTCTTCTACGACTTGTGCGTTTATTTCTTCTCCAATTATTGTGCTCTTCCTATAACGCAAGAGCAATCATCCCTAATTCACTATTTGTTCAAAATTTTAACGTTTTGTCGCAATGAAACTGCTACGTGGGAATCAAAACATATACTAACTCCGAGTTGAGATAGAATGCACGGCCCTCATATGGTGCGGACGCGGTGCGGACAGGTGTGGCCTTTCTTCACCATCACTGTATGACGGCCAACACACGGCCCATGTGTTGGCCGTCATACGGTGCGGGCACGGTGCGGGCACGGTGCGGACAGATCCAGCCTTAATACGGATTTGGTGAAACCTAGCCCTGTCCAGTTTACCGTTCACATGTATGGCGAATTTAGTCAAAATAGGCCCATTTTTTAAAACCCACTTTCTTTGACTCAGGGACCTAAAAACGTGTATATCCATTAAATCTCCATCAAAACACTTTTTTATATGAGGAATTAAAAAAAAAAAGGAATTCTTTGTAGAAAGCGCACAAGCATAAAATTTTCCTCGAATTTCGGGAGCACTTTATTATTATTATTATTTTATTATTATTAAATGAGAATTTTTTCTGACATTTTTGCCTTAAATTCAGCATTCTTACTATATGCGAGATTTTTCGGTCGCTTGTAAATGAATTCCTCGGCTTATGCACACGTTAATTCGAGGGAAAGTCTACTGCAGTTTTATAAAAACTAATTAATTACTATAATTAAGTTGTAAAAAAAAAAAAAAAAAAAGTAAAAGGAATCTATTCATAGCTCTAACTGTTGTTGATAACTGGAATGGACTTTCCACCGCATAACAAAATATTATTATTTTGTTCTTTTTCCACTTTTTTACTTTAATTTTAAAGTCTAATTGTATGCGTGCGAAAATACCTTTTGTATTCTTGAATAGTGCAATTAGAAGCGGTTGTGTGAATTAAACAGCGGGATTATCTGAGGTCCTTACACCAGATCTATTGTGTATACAAGAATATATCAATCAGGAAACTGTTTTCAAAATAGCCAGGATCTTGTTGATTAAGAGAAATTGATAAAGGAAAAAAGAAAGACAAGATTCAGTGTTGTTCTATTCAAAGAAATCAGTATTGATCTTCATTTAGAATCTTTTCTAGATGAAGATCTCTGGTTCAGGAAGTGGATTATGTGTTTACCAAAAAAATCTCTTGTGAATTATTTGTGAACTGAAATCTCCATTCAATTTTTAAGCTATTAATATCTTATCTTTCATTTAAAGTAAGACGTTATTAGTTGCTGAATTTATCATAGAATAGTTTTTTAATAATTCAAATATTAAAGGAATCATATAAATTTAATTGTGACAATAGATTCTCAAAAAAGAAATTTTATCGTATGTTAACTTATATTGGTATAAAATTAATAGTTGTGCGTGAAGTCCCACTCGTTAGTATTGTGAACATGACTTTATTTATCGGTAGAGAAACTGCCGATAAAAAATGCAACAAAAACGTGATAAAACTTTTTAAAAAAAATCTAGGGCCAGTTAATCAGATTAAATTGCTATTGATATTTTTTAAATTGCCCAGTGGACCGCACATTTTACATATTTTTAGTCCTATAATGACCTAAGCTGTTGAGGTGGACTACCC
>KZ652630.1:0-13267 GCA_001010745.2 Gerris buenoi
TTTTTTTTTGACAAAGGGATATCAACTCTCCTATGAACAAATCATACATACATATAAAATTGCTCAAATGTTTAAAATATATAAATGCAATGTTTGAAAAAGGAATATAATCTCTCAAGTGTATAAATTAAGCAAATTTGTGCCGCTAAGTGATTCTCAACCGTATTATATCCTTTAGTTCAGCCCATTAAAGTTAAATAGAAAGAAGTATAATTATATAATATTTATATACCTATCATAAAATTTAAATCTAATAAGTATTCAAAGTTAAATTAATAATTTTCAAAGTTCCCTTAAATGTAAACAAATAATAAAATATATATACACATATATATGTATATAATGAAAACAAAAACACTACTTATATTATTTTTACGAGTTGAAATTGTTATGTAAATTTAAGAGCTATCAAAATAGGTAGGTCACTTACAAATTTAAAACCCAAGACAATCTCCGTTTGTTAATTAAGTAATTTAAGTTAAATGCAAAATAATTCATACCCAAATATTTAAATTTCCATAAAATAAAAATTGAATACAAGGACAGAAAGATGCCCGCAAAACCACAAATGCGAAACGTGATAAGAGAGTACACGTCATATAAAATTGAAGCAGATATAATTCAGTTCATGATTATCCTAGGTGTTTCGTAAACATTACAGCCAATAGATAACTTACAGGTTTAAGTAATTAAACGTCACATAAATAATCAGTTCTACTACAAAGCAATTTATATTGAAATTGTGAGAAAATGTTAAAAATATTACGGGAAAGGATGTTGGCAAAAGGACACTTACTTTGACAACATTATAAAGAGAAACGTCAAATACTCACTTTAAAAAATGTTTTAAAACGACAGCTGAAGGGGAGATGCTGTAGCTTTTATAAAAATAATAAATTATTAAAAATAAACTACAAATAAAAACTATTTCGGAATTAAGAAAAAAAGCAATACTCCCCCATTTTCAAGTGAAACACAACTGACAGCTGACAAAAATTTGATTTCATCATTTAGGCCACAACAACAATACTAAAAGTCGCTAAAAAAAATATTATCAGAGTCAACATTGGAAAATTAAATACAAGTCAAAAAAAGAATAAGAAGATATCAATAACTTTGATATTTTTAGAGTTCGCTTGATTTATGACAGTGAAAAAAGAAAATGTTTTCTTTTAAAATGATCGAGGTTTTTTATTGTATTTTTAATTAAATTTTGCAATGTTTTCAATCAGTGGTTAATTACTTATCTGTGCTGAGACGCCGATGGCGTTCTCGTTTTATCAGAATGAATGTCGCTGTTAAATTTAGTTTCAAATTGTGGCCTTTTATAACGTTTATAGTCGTTAAGTGCTGGTTATTATGGTGTATATATGCTATTCTTTTGATCGTGTCCTATTTGGTCTTCGGTTATTTATTTACGATACTTTTATTCATATTCTTCGTCATAGGTTTGTATTATCGCTAGCCCTCTCTTAAACTTAGAACAAAAATAGTTGTACCTTTTTTATTTATAATAGAGCATATTAGTATGTTTAGTATTATATGTTATATGTACACTATAAGTGTTCAGAGTTTATACTTTATTATCTACGAATGTTGTAAGCTAACAATCAAGTGGTCCCTTCAAATCTATCTCTGGGACGTTTCGGCTAAAGTGAATTATTTGTTCAGTGCCATCGAATTTTGTACTTCAATTTGGACCTCTACCTGGTCCAGCAATCATAGAATCCTTAAACGAAAAGATTTCCAACTCCCCTCTTTATCTATCTGTGTTAGAATATTACCATTGGTCGAGCTATTTTGCGGTTAAAATTGTTATTAAATCTTTTACACCGCTCAAAAGATTTTGAGTCTCTCAATTCAAAGAATTCGTTAATAAATTAATTTGTCAGTTTGCTAGATTCGAACCCGAGATATCTTAAACTCGAAGCAATCGCGCTTCTCTTACAGCCATCGAGGCTCTTTTTTTTATTTACAAAATAGTACAAATGTCTGACAACCAGTATTTGTTTGTATCTTATAATTCGAGGAATGTCAAAAGATCATAAGTAGTTTACAATTTTAACTGCCAAACAGCTCGACCAGCGCTGACAGCCAGGTCAGGGGTATCCCCTGACCTGGCATATAGACCCCTGACTTGACATATAGACCCCTGACTTGGTATATAGACCAGGTCAGGGGTATCCCCTGACCTGGCATATAGACCCCTGACTTGACATATAGACCCCTGACTTGGTATATAGACCAGGTCAGGGGTATCCCCTGACCTGGTCTATATGCTGCAGGGTTGTTTTAATTCAGAAAATGAAAACTCTAGGGCAAAAAAAATTGTTTTTTTTTTCTCTCTGATTCTGTAAGCAGCACCGTATAATTCACTTTAACAGACGTTTCTTTTGAGATCAAACTAACTTTCATGGACCCAAAATTATCTTTTGTTGATTATATTAAATAAGTTAAAATGTCATCTCATTTGTATGTGTATTAATATTAATATCATTAAATAAATGTAAATTTAGCCTTTTAATAGGTAAAACACACCTCTAATAAGGTATATAACAATATAACGCACTTAATCAATTGATTACCCTCCCCAAATTCAGTATGTAAATATTCCCTTGTCTTAATCAAAATTCTTTAGACTGAGTATCCGTATCCCTATATCTTAATAGGTGTTTAAATGAGTTCCCTATTAGAGATTTATTTTACAAAAATAGGGTGGTTAACCGATTACATTTTTCTACATGGCACCTCATTTATTGGTTGTATTGTATTGCCTCGGGGTGTGATTTTTCATTAGCATGTATGCCAAATTTCATATGACCTGNTGCAATGTTATTCCTTTTTAGAATGCTCTTTGAAATTTGTAAATGACCTTAGAAGGTTCGTTTCTAAATATTTCCCTGTTTTTATTTAAAATTTCAATTTGCAAAAGAAATTAATGGGGGCCCTGCTAGCTGGGATAGGAGATTGTGGGGTATCCTAGCAATAAACTTTAGCAACATCAGGAGTGGTCACCATTTGGATTGTTTGACCACAGATATAGATTTAATTCCCGGACTAGGCCTATCGCCATACAATTGGGTAACTGCTTACATTAAGTGGCAACTAACTGGTTATGAATGCCAATTATAAGGTTTATACTGCTGATTTAGCGACATAACATCCCCATATCATCTATTACTTATACCTATATAGTTGTATAAGCCCTTTGGCAGGCCTGGGCCTTTCACAGGCTGTTGCACCACAGAGTTACTTAGTTAAAAATAAATTATTGTTATTATTATTAAAGAAGAAATTATCTAATACAAAATTGGTCTCTAAGCAAAAAATAGAATCAACTTCAAGGCTTAAACTGATTATTTCTTCTTAAAATAGCCTTTAGGTGGCTTTTAAACTGTCTGGTTTCGAAGACAAACCAGCTGGTTTCCAAGATACTCTTATTTTGATTTTTTTTTTTTTTTTTCCTCTTGCATAAAGGGGCTGTGACTTTTTTTAGACTAGTTTCAATACACAATAGTGTAAACATTTATTTGACGGATCTCTTCGAACTAATATATTTTCTATTTTTGCCTTATCTGTTTTAACAGAAGAAGGGAATATTAAATCATTACAACTATTATTATCATTATTATTTATAATATAAATCAGTATTGTATAATACTCTCCATGTTTATGATCTAATTCCTTTGACATATGAGGGGGAGGGTCGTGGTTCGAGTCCCGGTGCTGAAGTCTATTTTTCTCTGTCTGTCTCCCTTTGTAAATAGTAATTATAATTTGATTTAAATTAAAATTTTAAATATGTTCGAATTAATTTGATGTTATTATTATATATTGTAGAATGTTTTGTTTCAGTTATTCTTTACGGAGCTCAGGACAAGTTGCTGTTCCATCCTGACCCAGAGAATCTTCAGTCCCGTGCATTTGTTCAGGCTCCATCCATTTTCGATCTTCCTTTTGAAAACATATTTATCAAAAGTTTAGATGGAACGTCGCTCCATCTGTACTTCATTAAGCAACCTGAGGATAAAGTCAGCTCTTCTCCGACTCTCGTATTCTTCCATGGAAACGCTGGCAATATGGGTCATAGGTATGTTTATGCAATTACATTAATAAACGTGTAATTTGAGTTGAGTCTTGAGTTTGCAAGGAAGAAAAGTTAGAGAAATACCTGTCCTAAAAAGAATTAAGTTTGGGAAAGGTAGAAACCTTCACTAACGTTTATGGAACCATTTAAGGATGTCCATGAACATAGAATTCCTGTGAACATGGGTCCAGAATCAACTTCGTTTTTGAAGTCTGAACATCAAAAAAATGTTAATTTGCATGGTTTTTTAACTTGATTTTATTGTTGCCACATTTTTTTGGCATATGTATAATGCCAAATTTCCTCTAAGATCAAAAAGTAGCTCGGTTTTGTTTTGACAGTCGAGCAAAGGCCATAAGGGACACCCTATATACTTAAGGAATGATTAGAGGATTAGCAGAGGTCATTTTAAAAGATTTAAGGAACTCTGTAATGTAAAATGTAGGAAGAGAGTTTCTTTGAATCCTTGAAGATGTTCTAACGTTCTACAATTTTTTTTTTTCTGGCTTTAGATGATAAAATGATGATGAAATGTGACATTTATTAGCTTTTCTTTGACATAAAAGGTTTCTATCCCTCCAATGCTTTATTCTTCTGAGATAAGAATGTATTCTCCTATTCCTCTTTTTTTATATTATATTGCATGAAACCAAAACTACTTGCATTTTTTATCATAAATCTTATACATTGGTTTCACTGTAAATGTTTTGTATGAACCTGTGAAAAAAAAAGGTGTGTAAAATTAAAAGAGATATTAATATTTCCTACAATTGGGTAGAAAACAAGAATGTGTTAATACAAATACTGCTACAATTAAAACATTTTTGAGCTTTTGGTATCATAGAATATTAAAACATATTTATATGAATTCCACTTACGAATTAGATGTTTGTCCTACTTACCATTTTATTTACTGCAATTGAAGGAATCAGAGGTTAATGCAACCATGATCAATTTTTGAAGATAATTTGTTTTGAGTTCTTTGTTGGAATTCCAGAATTCTACTACACTCTCAGAATGTGTGTTACTTCTGAACTTGCCGTTATTTTTGTTTTCCCTAAGCTTTAAAATTTTAAATCAAGATTAAATGTGTTTAAAGTGAACATTATTTTCCATTTTCATCAATTGACAAAATGATTATTATTTTTCTGCAGGTTGCACAATGCGGCTGGGTTGTATTCAACTCTAAACTGTAACGTGTTATTGGTTGAATACAGAGGATATGGCTTATCAAGTGGCTCACCGTCAGAACCTGGCATCTGTATGGACGCTCAGGCAGCCATGGATTTCCTTTTATCTCGGCAGGATGTAGATCATTGTCAGATTATAGTCTTTGGAAGATCATTAGGTAATTAAAAAGTCATAAATTAGTTTACAGTTAGTTTGTTATTTCAAAGTGCTTAGAGAAATTACAATACTGACAAACCTCAACTTATTCTTACGTTGGATTTACTCTCTCTCTTCCTATATTCTTTTGTAATGTAGGCTAAAAATAACAAAAAGGC
The DNA here is from genome assembly GCA_001010745.2 of Gerris buenoi. NCBI lineage: Eukaryota > Metazoa > Arthropoda > Insecta > Hemiptera > Gerridae > Gerris > Gerris buenoi. The sequence continues at coordinate 5,593 of KZ652630.1, forward strand.
TGATTTTATTCCTGACTTATAATAATTAATAATATAAATTACTCATATTAACAGTTCAAAGTAAGTACGTACTACGTCACTACGTAACTATAAATCAATGATATTATCATTTTAAAAATTAAATTTTACCATCAAGTTATTTTGTTAGTCCAAATTTTTGGAAGTCGAGGATTCATAAGTCAATGATTGTCTATATTTAATTATATTAGTTCATAATATACCATTAACCTATTAACTATTATTATTTTTAGGTGGAGCTGTAGCTATTGATTTAGCATCAAGGGCAGAATACGCCAGTAGGATTTGGTGCTTAATTTTAGAAAACACATTCACAAGCATACCGGAAATGGCAAAAACATTATTTGCCTGGCGTATATTACACTACTTACCTGTATGCTTTTATAAAAATAAGGTTTGTACTTATTTATTTATTATGGTGAGAAATAAAAATTATTGTACTTATTAGGTTTGTTCCAACCGCACTTCAAACTGGTTTGGAACTGTCGACGCATGCGCATTAGGAACAGGGCGTTTCAACGAAGCCCAAACTCAAACTCTGACTGACTCTGACTGTTAGTCGGCTGTTCCAACCACGCTCTGCTTGAATCACGGATTGGTTTGGTACCAGTCAGAGCAGTCAGCGATCGGAGGCAGGGACTAGTAGTTTGTGATTGAATTTCGGTGAACAGAAACGTAACCTTCCTCTTTATTGTTTTTGTTTTGATTTCGCTCGCCTATTATTTTCCTTTCTTGTGATTCAAATCTTATTTTTAAAATGATTTTGTACGAATGCAATGATTAATTTTTGTGCATATAATGACATTGTCTAGATATTTCTGAAAAAAATAAAAATTGGACCTATTTCCAAGATGAACTTTTGGTACTTAGGTATTCCATTTTCAAACAAATATCGAAAGAATCCGATTTATTTCAGAAATTTTTCTTTCTCTAACAGGACTAAGATTAATATTTGTTTTTTAAAACAAAAGAGCATTCAGGATTCTTCTTCTTTCCTTGGCTCTACAGACTCCACAGGTCCCTGGCCTGACGAACTCGCTGGCTCCAGACTGTCCGGTCCTCCGTCCACTGGACCCCGGCTGCCAACATGTCTCCCTCAACCGCATCCCTCCATCGCACCCTAGGTCGTCCCGGAGGACGTATGAGTCCCACAGGTCTGCAGTCGAAGGTCCTTCTTGCCATCCTTGTCTCATCCATTCTCCTCACGTGCCCATACCACCGTAGACGCATTAATTTAATATGTGTTGAGAGTGGAGGCTCCAGATACAATTCCATCAATTCTTGGTTTGTCCTCATTCTCCACTCCTCCCGATCCCTGACTGGCCCANTGCCCAAACTACTACTCCAATATACATAAATTCATTCAATCTATAGATGGTCTTAAACCAGCACCACCTAAGCACATCTCTGTCGTTACTAACATATAGACTGAAAATAACCAAAAACATGTTTTTTATTTATTTATAATTTTAATTTAAAAATGAATTTGTATGATGAATAAGAAAATTAAAATGGATGAGGGATAATCATGATTTTTTTTTTTAAATGTATTATTTATTATTGTATTTTGTTATTCTTGAGTGTTTTCAGTGTAATATGAGGAATTAATATCTAAAATAGTAATAGTAGAATTAGAGTAATCATACTGTTGGGGGGAATAATACCTTTTTCATTTGGCTCCCACACTTTGCACCCTTTGTGAGCATTGTCACTACTATTCTTGGCTTCTCTATTTTACTAGTTGTGAAAAAAGTAGAAATATCGATCACATTTTTTAGCCTCCTTTTTTTTAAACTGTTTAACAAATTATAGATGTAATATTACTTAACAGCTTTAGAGAAGTTAAGTGAAAAATATTTAACCCCCCAATAGAATATTTATCTACTTTTGTGAATTAATGTTTCTCAAGGGGTTAAGTTGCTCCTTTTATTGTTTTTAATTTTAAATTTTATTTGAGGTATTATGCTCATCATGTAAGTTTAATTTGTTTTATATATTTTAAATGATATTTATTTATTTTTATTTTTTTAATAGTATATAATAAACATAGTTTGGAGACTTATATCATCTAATAAAATTAAATTAATTTTATCCGGTTTAGGATAAATTTTTAATAAAGTTTAGCTTTTAATTTATTATCGGTTAATAATTTGTCACATAGTTGTTACATTAAAATATTTACTTAAAAAGGCCTAAACAATGATTTTTTTCTTATTAGGAATCATTGTTGCCTTCCGATATGAATTACAAGATGGTTTTTGAAAATTAAATGTTACGATGAAAGTTAGATATATTGTGGATTAACAAATGCTAAATAAAATGTGAAGTTAGTTTAAATTTTCTCTGAAAAAAATATTTTTTTAGATCGAGTTTCTTACTGATGTTTTAAAATCTAATTGTCCATAGTTCCAATAAGCTCACCTTGGCAGACAAAAAAAATGCACACTTGGTAGTGTATGTTTAAAAAAAATATATATCCTATATGCAATGTTCCTGATTGAAAGTAGTATTTAAATTTAGTAAAAAAATAGCAATCAATCATTTTAAGAGAACATTTTATATCACAACTAAAAGGCAGTACTTTCTCTGGCGGTTGGAACAAACCTATTGTGAGGTCTTGGTACTTTTACTAGATAGGTAGGGCGAACCATTTGTTCAAATCTAGCAATTTGGCCATATTTTAGGACCACTTTACTAGCCCTGTTGTAGAGGTTTTCAACCACTTCACACATCTCTACAATTTACTATTTATATAGTGAGCTGTATATATCATAGTGCCATGGTAAGGGATTGAACCCACAACCTCATGATGCCCTTGATTCATTGATAGCTAAGGAGAAGTGTTTAGTAATTTAATCTACCCGGCCACGTTTGCTCTCCCCTAACAACAAACTTACTAAGAATAGTAATCTTTGCTGCAAGGGCTGGGACCTAACTGAAAGGTCCTAAAATATGGCTTATTGTATAGTGTTTTATTGTGGTCCGTCAGTCATTTTATATAATCAACTAGCTTTTATAACCAATGGGTTAATAAACAACATGTGCATTAATATAGCAGTATTATTCTTTCTTACTTATTGTATTATTTCATAAGACATTTAAAATCTCTTCAGAAATCACAGTGGGACCAGTATTTCGTTGACTAAACATAAAAGTAATGAAACTTTAATTTAAAGAACAGTCCAGGAGATAACATACAAAAAGTGCCTGACTATCATCAAGCTAGAATTTTCTGTACAAGTTAATCTTTTGGCGCCTTTTAAGAATATGTTGTTGGCTAAGTTTGTCTGTGGAACATAGCTTGGCAGTTGGCATTTGGGGGGGGGGGACCTGGCAGAGAGCAGCCATTTCATGCCAATTATGATGGACCATGTGGTTTTAATGATTCAGAACACTTAAGTTGTACAAAATTAGTTAGTAGACCAAAAATCAAGTTGATGTTAGTTTGTCACTTCATAGGTTACTACTTTGATTTGGAGCAATATTTAAATAACTAACCTCTCAAGTGACAAACTAACATCAACTTAATTCTCTTAAGCTATGTCCCGCAGACGAACTTTGCCGACACCATATTCTTATAAGGAACTAAAAAATTAACTTGTAAACAAAATTCTAGCTTGATGTTAGTTAGACATTTTTTTGCACGCTATCTTCTGGACTAATAGTACTTAATATTGGATTCTAGTTATGGATTTCTACGACATCTAACAATTATTACAAAACAAATTTGCAGTTTTGTTAGATTATCATTTTAGTATCATGTTATTTTATTTTTTTTTTTTTTTTAGGAATAAAATTATTTATTTATTTATGCATTCCTGAATATTAGTTGTATTATTTCCTATGAATATCATGGCTGAAAATTTGTTAANTTTTTTTTTTTTTCTTTGGGGATTTTAGTCCCGTTCGACTGCACATAGGGTCATTACAGGACGGGGGGTTATAAGAACCATGGATCATCATAAGAACCATGGATTATCATATGAACCATGGATTATCATAAGAACCATGGATTATTATAAGAACCATGGATCATCATAAGAACCATGGATTATCATATGAACCATGGATTATCATAAAAACCATGGATTACCATGAGCTTCATACGATGCTTCTGACGATGGAAATATTTCTCAACATTCTATTAATTAATTATCAAATTCACTTACCACAACCTAAATGCAATAATATGAAGAATTTATAATTATAGGCTGGTATTATTTTTTATGTTTAATATATTTACAGCCATAAAAAAAAATGCATAATGTAGTAATGTCATCTGAGGCACTATTATCAATAGGTGAATGTAAGTAAAAAAAAAATTTAGATCGTAATATGCTGTGGTGTAGACTTCCATGGCTGGTATCACGATGAATTTTTAGTTCTTCCAGTGGTTTCTAGTGTTTCCAGGGACGTTCGTGTTCAAAGGTAAACCACCGTTAATTGGAGATTTGGGACAAGTTGAGATTTATGTCTCTGGAGATTTGGGATCATTTGTAGTAACTGAAGTTAGTTTTGTTATTTATTCTATCATTCGGGGTTATAAGTTGATCTAGACAATTTAAATCCATGTTCCTAGTTCTAGCAGATATATGTTAGTATCTAATCTAGCCTTCTAGTTAATATATTAAATATTTCTTATCTGATAAAGAAAAACAACTGGGATTTGATTTACGAAATCATAAATTAAATTTTTTTTAGTTATGAATTTATTCTTGATAGCAAATAACATGTGTACTGATCTAACAATTAGATTTAACTGTGCAATCACTGATTTGTTGTCTACTACTGTGTTACTAAACAAGATGTTTTTATCCGCCTACTAAAGATCTATTCAGTGTATATACTTTCTGCACTTATTGAATTAATAATTACTTTAATATTTCTTTTAATTAAAAATTAAAATTTTTGTTTTGTGTCAAAATAATTAAATATTTATAAAAAATGACAATAGAATGTGCTTTACTCTTTAATGTAATAATTCAATTTCTGTAATAAAGTTTTATTTTGTATTTATTTTTAGTTTTTTATAAATATAAATCATGCTGTTTTTATAATATGTATAATCAATCCACTAGTCTCAATTTTCAAAATATTAAAATAGCCTCATCACTTTAAAACACTATTAAAATATTAACAAAATAATTTAAATTTCAATAAAGTATACTAAACTACTTTTGAAAGGATAGATTAATAATAATCTAATAAGGTTCAGTGGAAAAATGACTGAAATGAGATATTTTCAACCTTTTACTTTAGATATATATTTGAAAAATATTTGATAAATATTTTATTAGATACCACTTTAGTTCAACTAATAGACTATTTATCAAAATTGATGTATCTAGAATGAAGTCAAACGTATGATTTTTATTTATTTATATAACTGGCTTAGTGTAGCAGGAACAAGTGTAGTAAAGTTCACCATACATACATTGAAAATAAAAAAATGATTTTAATCCTAGAAAGTTAGGACAAGATTCCACATTTCTTGGAATAAGTATTACTTTATGAAATATACGTTTAAAGGCTCAGATGAAGAAGTGGTCGAATCAAATGAAATATACATACAGTCAAATATGTTTAACACGAATACGCCTAACATGAAACATTAGTTATCACAGGAAAATGTAGCCATCCCGACTAAACACTAGGTATTTTCAAACATTGTTTTAACATAGAAGATTTTGCTTCTGGGAACGAAAAAAAAAAATACATACACCTTATTTAATGCAGCAAGAATATAGAGGAGTCTATAATAAAAACGAGACTTCCAGGGGAGTGCCCTTTAACTCGGCTTAGAAATACTGACACCAAAATCGAAGGGAAAGTGGTGAGACAAGGCGATAGTGTTTATCTAAATAACTCCTCTCCTGTGACACTCAGTTTCGTGTTATTCAATTTTTACTGTATACGTGTACATATAAAGAGCGTATGTGCATGCTCTTCCCTATGAGGGCTTGCGGTATGGATTATTAGGTATAAAAAACTATCTCATTTCATTCTTCATTATCACAAGCTCTTATAATGACTAAACATTGTAAAGCCCTGTAATTTTATTTTGTTTTAAATATTGGAATTGATTTTTAATCGGGCTGTTTTAAGTCCTTATAATACCTGCACTTATAAAAATGTTTCTAAAATGATTTAGTATCTAAAAGAGTACTACATTTAAGACATCTTTTTTTTCTTATTTATTTATTTATTTTTTAATTAATTGCTTGTTTAATTATTTTTTAAAAATAGATTGTTTGATCCAAGAGGTAAGAAGTCTTATGCATTGACAAACAATTACTTCTATTGTTTAGGAATACCAAGTAATATAATTTAAGAGGAAATTTTCCCAAAAGAGTAAACTTTTTTTTAATATCTGTAATACAATTATTATTTACTTAGACAGCGTTTGATGTTACATTTTTATGATGATTATTTATTATTTTTTTAATTAATTTATGTTTTGATTGTTTAAACTAATTTAATTTAATTGTTGATTTGTTTGAAAGTGGTTTAAAATTGATATGTTGTACGCGTTAACAAATGTGAACTTATTAATTGACAGAAGAGAGTATTAATGCAATAAAATAGCAACAGTAATTTTAGAAATATAGAGCATTTGTCAGCATTTGATTTAAAACTATTTTAAAATTCAATTTTTAAATTTTTGGTAGTTTTATTACTACGGAAACATTAAATTTTAAATAATCCAAATTACAATTATCAATAACTAGGGGAGACATACAGAGAAAAATACACCCCCGCACCGGGAATCGAACCACGGGAGCTGGTAGTGTAGCTCAGATGGTAAGAGCACCTGTACGGTAAACAGAGGTCCCGTGGTTCGATTCCCGGTGCGGGGGTGTATTTTTCTCTGTATGTCTCCCCTAGTTATTGATAATTGTAATTTGGATTATTTAAAATTTAATGTTTCCGTAGTAATAAAACTACCAAAAATTTAAAAATTGAATTTCTAATAGATGTACTAGGTACAGGTACTAATTGAGTACTTTACAATTATAAGCGTTAATTCTCGGTCTAGTTCTGTTGCCGTGAATATTTGGCTCTCTAGATTTGTAGGATAAGATTTAAAGCTTGGATTCGGGAATATGTATCAGTTACGACAGAGAAGAATCCATCTCCCGTGTAGCTCAGATGGTAAGAGCACCTGTACGGTAAACAGAGGTCCCGTGGTTCGATTCCCGGTGCGGGGGTGTATTTTTCTCTGTATGTCTCCCCTAGTTATTGATAATTGTAATTTGGATTATTTAACTATTTTAAATTAATTTGTTGTTAACTCTTGTAAGGTCCCTCTAATCTCTAAAATACAAATAAGAAATTCTGTATTTGAGATGCAACTTACATTTTAAAAACTTTAAAGGTGCATTGAAAATCTACTTATATTTCCATTTTTACAGTGCGATTAAGATCTATTAGCTTGGTCTTTACAGTTGCATTAGATTTGCGTGTTATAAATTATAATGTTTTTTATCTTCAATTTACGGAAAAGGTTTTATCTTATCAAATGTTAGTATAGACTGTAAACTTTATATTATTATATTTTTTTTTTAATTCTAATCCCTTATAATCCTGTAATAACCCTGGCAGTTGATCGGGACTAAAACCCAAAAGAAAAAAAAAAAAAATTCTCTTAGAGTTCAAA
>KZ652630.1:16864-33938 GCA_001010745.2 Gerris buenoi
AGAACTCACCACGAGCAGGTGGCTGCTCTCCGAGTACCACCCATACCCTTCCCTCCCTCCAACCAACCAAATGAAAGATTTGCTATTTACAATTATTATATTTACATTTAAAGTCTCTTACTATATTATTCTTTATTTAAACTTTCCTTCTTTACTTTGAACTCAGACTTCTGACCATACCGTGGCATAATAGATCTTGATTCTAGGCATGTCCTGATAAATATATTTCTTGACTGAAAACCGCACAACCTTTGCTCAAAGCTTCCGTTACCAATTTTACACACTTTTCAACAGCATGTGTAGGCAAGGAAACCTTCTTACAATCTCGCAATCTGGTACTGTGCTACTCTGAATAATGAGTTTAATTTCATGAACAGTTATTCTGCGTAACAGAGGAAGTGATGATAATCTGCACGTTGACCAGTCTATTATTTCGGTATATTCTTTTGCATCGAAGTTTAGGGATTATATAATTCCTTATCCCCTTTCCCTTTGGGGTAATTTGTCTAGCCTTTATGATTCCACTGAGACCCAGCTCTCTTATATGGTTTAAGAAAGTCCTCAGAAGGATATAAACAACTTGTTTATTTCATTATTAAATTGTACAAACCTCTTTGGTTAAAAATTAAAACTAACAAACACTTCACAAATGGGGCCAAGCATCTTTGAGGAAATACAACATCAAGATACCCCAGAAAATCCCCGTCATCGAGACCCCCCAGAAAATCTTTGTAAAATTGTAGATTCAGTTGTAGTAAGAACTTCATTCTGCTTCTTAATATGATTACAAACGACAGAAAACATAAAAGAGAACTGAGTCTGAGGCGAATGATAAAAGCTAGAAAAGGGAAGGGGATATAGAACTATATAATCCCTAAACTTTGACGCAAACTAAAAAATAATTGAACCTTGTCAATTATTTATTGAACCTTCTTATATGGTTATCAAGAGGGCAAATCTTGAGCTCTCATTGGCTCCCCGCCTCATTTGCTAGTTTTTCCCGCGCTGTCGACGCACTCGTTTGGGACAGACTGTAAGACTGTATATTTAAGAAGAGTTGGTGAAGAGGAGATGGACCATAATATTGTTGCTGCTCTATTCTCTCTTCGCTGTCTCTTTTTTAATGGCTTATTTAACACTACTATACCTGGAAGAGAGAAATCTGAAATCCTTTGTAAATCACAGTATTAGTTAAAAGGTAAATCAAAGACCTTGGTCAAGGTGAAAGCTTTCAAGGCGAAAGCTCGAGCACCTTATGGCTCGAACACCTATTCGCGATGAGTAGCTAGAACAGGTTATTAGTCGGCAAGTGTAAAATGACTGTCTTCAAAATGCCCACTCTAAAGTATGGTTGCAAATCGTAGGCCTTGACGAAGAAGAACCTGTGCTTATTCCAAGCAACTGAAATGCTCTATTTTAGGAAGGTATCAGGCAAACCAAGGAGTCAAGGAGAGACTGGGCCAAAAACTCTGCCATTAGACAAGAGTTAGACATAGAGTCCGTAACTCTGACACTGACAGTCGAAAACTCTCTATTACAATGTTGCAGATACGTAAATAGGATGAGCAATGAATTAAGAGCAAGCTTCAATTATTGGAAATAATTGACTGGTCAACAAGCAGATTATCAACGGCTCCTTTATTGCGTAGAATAACTGATCAAGAAATCCAACTCTTTATTTAGGGTAGCACAGTACCAGATTGGGACATTGTAAGAAGATTTCCGTGCCATACACAATAAACAAGCTGTTGAAAGGTGTGTAAAATTGGGAACCTTCGAGACAAAAGTTTGTGCGGTTTTCAGTCAAGAAATGGATATATCAGGACATGCCTAGAATCAAGATCTATTATGCCACGGTATGGTCAGAAGTCTGAGTTCAAAGTAAAGAAGGAAAGTTTAAATAAAGAATAATATATAAAGAGACTTTAAATGTAAATATAATATATTTCATTTGGTTGGTTGGAGGGAGGGAAGGGTTTGGGTGCTACTCAGAGAGCAGCCACCTGCTCGTGGTGAGTTCTGGGCCATTTAGATATACAAAATGGGCGAAGAGCTGCCCATTAAAAATTATTTTAAAAGAAGAAAATATTGTTTTTTACAAACATGCTTACGAGAAAAGCAAAAAACAATGGATTCGACAGAAGAAAATATACGTTGAATGCAATGTGAAAAAACCCTAATAAATGCAATTTTTTCGAAATTTGTCCGTTATTGCGCAAACACAAAGCAGAATGGAATATGGTTAAAACATTTTTTTTATGCTTAGATGTACTTCATAGAAGCAAAAAATCACTATAGCGATTGTCTCGTAACACAATAGCGCACTGAGTGATTTTTCCTAAAATACGCTTTTTACGTAAATTTCAAGTGCGTTGCGCAATCGGAAGATGTTAACCAATTTAGTTTTTTTTTTTTTTTTTGTTTGTGTATGCTAAGAGCAAGTTTTTTTCACTATAGCGACTCGAAAAAAAATAAAAAGTGTTTTTCGGCCCACCCTAATACACATGCAAACCAAATTATACACATACTTAAGCGACCAGCCTGCCAGGTTGTATGTATTTGGCATTAGTGCTGTTAGTAGATTGTTTACACTGCGCTGACATAACCTAATGCAACAGGTTATTATAATATGCATCACATACAGATCAACATAACATAGTTTTAAAATTATTAATTGTTAATAGAAAAGTAAAATAAAATTGAAACAATACTATAAATAAAATAAAAGACCTTCCGCTTAAACAAAGGAGAAAAAAAGTCCCACATAAAAATAATAATACTAATGATGGTGAGTAGAAAAAGTATGATAGTGGGCAAAATAAGACAATCAAATTTAATAAAAGATATAGGNTATTTTTATGTAGTTTGATTGACCAGTGATTGTGAATAAAAGTCAGGGGCGACTGGCCCTGACTTTTAGGGGGGCGACCGCCCAAGGGGGCCATGGGCACCCACTCCTAATTTCCTATTTTAATAGGAAATTAAAATAAAATACTTAAACGTTATAGGAAAATTTATAGTTTATACTGAAGAATGTCTGATGGGTCCCGTAACATATACAAAACATGAAGTATTAGAATTATACAATTCAAAGTAGAGCCTATTACCTAAATATCTTTATGCGGGGCCCCTCACTATAAAAAAGGCAAATAAATAAGATATAAAATATAGATACATTTATTTATTTATGTTTAAGATAACCCGCGGGGTCCCGCGCCATATAAAATTAAATAAGAACACCCGGTTCTGACAGTAAGCTCTTATAATAAGGGGACATAGGACAGACGAGTCACACTGACGAGTGCGCCCAGTTATGTACTTTTTGATATAACCTGATATCATTACCCCATAAAACATGACACTTTTTGTAGTATTTTTTTTAAAAAAAAAAGAAATCACTGAATTTGTCGAGATTCTACAACCAGATCTTTTGACTTGTAAAAAGACAAATCCTGTAAAAAGGAATAGTAAAATAACTAAGTAAATCAGACAGTACGGAATAGTTGGCCCATTGTGCAGTTTTACCAATTGACGTCAAAAGACACACAAAAGATACATAGATACATTTGTGCCAACAAACTACACCATAATTTTATTTTATTTTATGACAAGGTATTAAAATTAAATTTCACCTCAGAGATGCATAAAAACACTGTTGGTCATATTTTCAAAAATTTTCCGGGGGAGGACCCCCCTACAAATGTGCCATTGATCATTAAATTAAAAAAGGTAATATAATTTAAAATTATAAGCTGTTAACATAAATTCTAGGAGTAAATTTAAAATGTTTAAGGGTAGTGTTTCAAATTATATAGGACAGATCACCAATAAATAAACCCCTATTTATTAACTATAAAACCCAAAATATCATGAAGAATAAATAGTTAAGTACATATAACAAAGCTTAAAAGCTTACTTATTGCAATTTTTTTTTTTTTTTTTTATTGTGTCTCTTTGAACACGTTTGAAAAAAAATTGATGATTAATTGAAAATTATTTAATTTAAGGTGTTTATGTTCAAGTGATATGTTAGATTAAAAACATATCGTGAGCAGTATTGTAATTATTTTATTAAATTTTGGATTATTTTGAGAGCAAAAACGAAAACGTTTCTATGGTTGCGATGAACCCCCAAAGAGAAGGGAATTAGCCGTAAAATAGGTTCAAATTATAAGTGGTTTATTATTAAGTTATTTTATTGTTTGTTTATTAGCAATCCCCCACCCTAACCTAGGGGGCCCCGCCATAATGTCTCGCCCAGGGCCCCGCCAGAGCTAGATCCGCCACTGATAACTATTAAATAATGTAACCATATTTATAAAAACAAAAACACACATAATCACATACACACACTATTCACCAACAAGTAGAATACACAATATATACTCACATATTAATCAATTACAGTCTATAAGATTAGAGTTGGCACAATCGAAGGCGGGAAACAACAAACGTGGAGGTAGTTTTGGGGTTATAAAAAGAGAAAATCGGTGTTGCCATGTTATATTTTTTTTGTGGAACAGGGGTAGCGTAGAGCATTTTTTTTTCTGAAGTTGCATTTAACATGGGGGACCAATAAAACCGTTTCCCTTAAAATTTTCCCGCCTTTTGATTGTGCCAACTCTAATCTTATAGACTGTAGTACCCTTAACATTAAAGTTAAGTGAGCACTAAATAATCTTTTAATGGCCATCGATAGACATTGAAAGAGGATGGATGGAGAACAATACGAGGTCCTGAGTAAGCAGCATCACCAAGAGTCATCTCTTTTCTACAGAACGGCTGTTCCAACCTTTCTACCTTCTATCACCTTGCATTAATGTCATGACTAAATACGTTGAAGCTTCCAATTAGTTAATAAAAATAACAGAGAATCCTAAAGTTGAACTTGTTATAAATTAATTTAGCTGGGTATAGGTAGGGTCGCCTAAGGTAAATTTATATTAATTTATTATAGAAGGTTGTTCTATTGCAGGACAAGTACATTATTACCACTTAAACACATACTAACATTTATCCTTACTTGACACCCACTCAGATGCACACCATTGTCTCTAAAACAGGGGCAATTTTTTTCACATTCAAAAATAATTTATAGGAATCTAGCTATTGTTCTATAATTTTTAGATAGTTTTCACACTTAGTATAAGCTGATTCCAAACTCTCAATTGAATCATTAGTACCGTATCATCAGTGAGAGAAACTATTTTTGCCACCGTGAAGGTAAAGTATATCAATAAATTTATATATGAGGAAAAGCAAGGGTCCCAGTACGATGCCTTGAGGTACACCAATAGAGACATGCCTAAATGAGCTAAAACAACTTTTCATTTTAACACTATGAGACCTATCAGTCAAGTAGGATTTAAATAAGTGTAATTTGGTTCCACAGATACTGATATTACATAATATCAGTATTCTTACTTAGATAAGAGTAATTAACTAGATCGAATGCTTCTTTTAGATCCAAAAACACTGCTTATAATTAAAATTAAATGAAAATTTCTTTGTTTATTAAGATCAAATTTCTGAGATATAGATAAAGAGAGATAGAAAGAGATAGGTTTCTGATATACAGGGTGTTACTGACCTAAACCGAAAAAAAAATGTCGGGTAAAACTAGATCCAAAATGGAGCAAAACTCCACCAATCTCACTTTTCTATCTCAATCCGTTGCCGAGATATTATTTTTTAAAGAATTTTTTTATAAAACACGTTTTTTGCTAATAAAACCGCAATTTCTCCACTTCAAGTCAATTATTTTTAACTTTTGACCATATTTTCGAAATCAGCGTTAAATTTCTCATAAAACTAAAACATTTTTATTTTTCGGAATTAGTAACTAAACAACTAAATAACAGTTCAAATGTTCAAAAACTAGAAAAAATAAAATTTCTGAAATTCTTTGAACGCTCACTATTCTCCTAAAAAAAAAAATCTTAAAGACTGTCAAATCTCACAAAAACTTCCTCATTCAATACTCTTTTGAACGGTATAAATAACATTGCGATTCCGTATCGAGTTCATGGAGAAATTTAAGTTTGAATGCTAAAAAACGTCACCTTATGCACGTAAACACTAGTAGGTGCATACCAAAATGCATAGATAGAACGAGAAAAGTCCTCAGCAATTTTTTAAAATGTATAATTAATTGCATATAACATTTTAATAAAAAAAAAAAACACTTTTGATACGAACAATTAGATAAGACCTCCAGAAGTGGTTTAAAAGTAGATCAAAGTGGTTTCACCCTTTGTGAATGCAGGCTATTTCCCTTTTTTGACCTACCGGCATACATTTCCTAAGACAAATTCTGTGGTCAGATGAATCAACTTTCACGTAGATAAGACATTTAAAAGTGGTTTCCCCCTTCGCGAATGCAGACTATTGCCCTTTTTTGACCTACAAACTCAACCATCACACGCATTGAAAAAATTTTGCATGTGTTTGTTAAATACCACTTCGGAAGAACCCATGAAAGGCCCGATCACAATAACATCCGCCCATACGCTGACTGTGAATCTAGTTTGGAATGATGAACTATGATGAGTTTGGCTTTCATGGGACTAGTAGTGACGATTGTGTGTGTTAAACACACCCTTTCACAGGAAAGTTGATTCATCTGTCCACAGAATTTTTCTTATGAAATGTATGCCGGTAGGTCAAAAAAGGGAAATAGTGAGCGTTCAAAGAATTTCAGAAATTTTTTTTTTTCTAGTTTTTGAACATTTGAACTGTTATTTAGTTGTTTAGTTAATAATTCCGAAAAATAAAAATGTTTTAGTTTTATGGGAAATTTAACGCTGATTTCGAAAATAATGGTCAAAAGTTAAAAATAATTGACTTGAAGTGGAGAAATTGCGTTTTTATTAGCAAAAAACCTGTTTTATAAAAACATTCTTTAGAAAGTCATATCTCGGCAACGGATTGAGATAGAAAAGTGAGATTGGTGGAGTTTTGCTCCATTTTGGATCTAGTTTCACCCGAATAATTTTTTCGGTTTAGGTCCTTAACACCCTGTATAAACAGCTTGGTTTTCCGGTGAAATCCGTGTCACGAAGAGGATAAAGTCCGATGTTTTGCTTCCACTGCTAGAAGCATCTTCAGGGGTTTGGTGCATACTGGTGTTGACTCTAACCAAACATAGGATGTAATGACGACTGGAGAGAAGAACAGTGTATTCAACACCACAATGAGCCAACCTGGGAGTAATGGAACACCCGGGTACAATCTAAGGTCTAGAAAACCAGTATAAATATGCCGTTCTTCTCTCCAGTCTTCAGTACATCCTGTGTTTGCTCTGAGTCAACACCACTATGCATCACACCCCTAAAGATACTTCCAGCAGTGGAACGTCGGACTTCACCGGAATCCATGCTGTTTATTACGAGTCTACCTGCAGAAGCCTATATAGTCAATTACATATCATAAAAAAAAACGTTACAACAACATCAAGATAAAAAAATGACATCTACATAAAAAATTAATCATTAAAATATAGCAAAAAGAACTCTTCTACATTGTACAGAGGATTTTTCAAAAGAAATGCCTTAAAATAAATGTTAAATTTGTCTAAAGGTAAACACTTTACTGTAATCTATTATATAATTTGATTCCAACCCACTATGTTCTACTTTAGACCATCCAGTCTGTGTTGAGTTAGTTTTATATCATCTTTCTGTCTTTTATTAAAATTATGTGTATCTTTTATATACTATTAACTTTACTTCCTACAAACTTAAGACAAAAAAAAAAATATATAGATACTATAAAATTTAAAAAAATTTAGTTGGTGAAACAGAGGGCGAATCTTTTTCGACAGATCATTAACTCATCAACAAACAAATCCACAATTAGTAATTAGGTTTACACTGCTTTCCTAGAATATTCTGGACTTCCCCGTTACACTATCACATAGTTTTTTCAGTATTCAATGCATATCTAACACAACAAAAGTTATATTAGAGTATAAAAAAATAATCTGTCTCTAAAAGATATATTAGAGGAAGAATCATGACTAACAGGAATAGATAATGAGGCACACAGAGAAGAGGAAGCTGATAAGAGAAGAGCCGGGAAGTTCAGTCAACATGGAGACCTGGTGCCGAACTGTGCTTTTCCTGTTCTACTGGAGTTATCAGGTTTATACGTATTCTTTAACTAGGGGCTCCTGTCCAGAGNATATTATTTCAAATATATCAATGGCACGATTTAAGGAAATTAAAAAACGTATATAAAAGTTCTTTTTATCTTGCAATTATTAATTTATTATAACATCACACTCATACACTTTAAACACCCTAAAATATAATTGTTTTCATGTTTTTCTTTATTATTAGATAAAATGTTATGAAAATATGTTATTTTTCAATTAAATTTGACGCAACAATTTCTAAATCCAAAAATGAAAAAAAAAAAAATTAAATGCAAAGAGTAATGCAATAAATCAACTGTTTTCAGAACTTAAGCTTCACTTCTATTAAACAGTTTGGGCAGATCAAATCATTAGCAAACAAATCCACACTTAGTCGTAAGGTCTACACCGCTTTCCTAGAATATTCTGGACTTCCCCGTTACATATAGTTTTTGCTGTATATAATGCTTATCTAACACAACAAAAGTTATATTAGAGTATAAAAAAATAATCTGTCTCTAAAAGATATATTAGAGGAAGAATCATGACTAACAGAAATAGATAATGAGGCACACAGAGAAGAGGAAGCTGATAAGAGAAGAGCCGGGAAGTTCAGTCAACATGGAGACCTGGTGCCGAACTGTGCTTTTCCTGTTCTACTGGAGTTATCAGGTTTATACGTATTCTTTAACTAGGGGTTCCTGTCCAGAGGGTTATGTATCCTGTCAGCTAGGGGAGAACTGGAGAAACAACTCTACAACCAAATGTATCCACCAGAAAAAAGTTTGTGACGATGAAATGGACTGTTCTGATGGATCAGATGAGAAGTACTGCCCTTACAACTATAACTATGGACTAGACGGATTCACATACCGTTATGTACAGGGACCATGTAAGTCAAATGAAGTTTTGTGCCCTTCTGGAAAACATAGACATACTGTCGGTACTACATACTATGATCATATTAGTAATGATCGATGTTTAAAGATTAATTGGTTATGTGATAAAGACAATGAATGCGATCAAAATTTAGATGAAGTGTACTGCCCTTATGATAAAATAAATAAATTATTCCATTTTAAATTTAACGGAGAAGATTGTCCAAAGGGTTATGTTGCATGTCGCACAGGTTCACATATATACAATGTCTCAGGCATGGCCAATATTAACTGTATCGAAGAGAGTAAGATATGTGACAATACTACAGACTGCAATGATAATTCGGACGAAGTCTTCTGTCCTTATAAATTTCCAATAAAAAAAGTGGCATCAGCTCCTCTCATAACAAAGCCAACTAAACACACCACCGACTTAACTACATCCGAACAAACACCAAGTCCATCATCTGATGCAGCACTTTCACATTCTTTAACTAGGGGTTCCTGTCCAGAGGGTTTTGTATCCTGTAAGCTAGGAGAGAACTGGAGAAACAACTCTACTACCAAATGTATCCACCAGATACATTTATGTGATGAAGAAATGGACTGTTCTGATGGATCAGATGAGAAGTACTGCCCTCACAACTACAACTATGGACTATACGGATTCACATACCGTTATGTACAGGGACCATGCAAGTGGGATGAAGTTTTGTGCCCTTATGGAAAACATAAATATCCTCCCGGTAGTGCAAACTATAATCAAGTCAGTGGTGATGGATGTTTAAAGATTCATTGGTTATGTGATGCGGACAATGAATGTGATCAAAATTTAGACGAAATGTATTGCTCTTATGATACAATAAATAAATTGTTCCATTTTAAATTTAAGCAAGAAGATTGTCCAAAGGGTTACGTTACATGTCGCAGAGGTTCAGCAATATACAATGTCTCAAGCATGACCAACATTAACTGTATCAAAGAGACTAGGATATGTGACGGCACCCAGGACTGTAGAGATAATTCAGACGAGATCTACTGTCCTTATATATTCCCAATAAAAGTGACATCAGCTCCTCTAATAACAAAGCCAACTGAACTCACCACTCGCTTAACTACAACAGAACAAACACCAAGTCCATCATCTGATGAAACACCAGACACTGCAGCACTTTCAACCAAACAATATTCACATCATCAGTCAACAACCACAAGTCCGGCTAAAGAAACATTTAAAGGAGAAAAAAGAACCGAACAAGATTCATCATCAACAAATATACAATGGCCCCTTTTAATCTTTACAAATATCACCATTATTATATGTTTGGTGATAATAATTATATTCTTGTCACGCTTCTATCTGAACTTAACACGATCTAACTATCTACAGCAAATACAGCTCCACAATTTAGTTACATCTGAGAATATGTAAGCTTTTAAGTTTTATAACTTTATCTCTAATTAAATTTTCTTTATAAATGTTTACTTAAATAAATACAAAATGTAACCGGGTTTGTCCTCTTTTTTTTAAACAAGCTTAATCCATTTATATACAATTAAAAATATATTATATATCAGATAAAAAATAGTGTAATGTATTGAAACAGGAATAAAATTAAGGATTTAACGTGAATGTCCCATTGGTATTAGGTGGAATGTAACATTTTATATAACTGGCACCATCGCAGGTTTGAATATGTTCCAATGTAGCAACGAAATATATCCATTTATGAAATAAGGAAGATTACTTTTTCATTTTTTAAAAAAAATAATTTAACTCCTATTTGGCACATAATAAATAATTAGGCACCGTTGACTGTAAAAAATCTGAACAATGAATAGTCTGAATCGCACACAACTAGGGAATCCAATCCCGGGATCCTGAGCCGATTTACCCCTACAGCAATCCCGGGATTGTAAAGTAACAATCCCGGGATTTCGGGATTGGAAAATTTTTACGTTTTAAGGTATTTTGGCTGGTACAAGTACTGCTTAATCAAGAGAATAGCCTTTCTAAATAAATAACATAATTAATTTATTTCTAAGTAGTAAACTAAATAAACAATCAAACAAATGAATTGAATAAACAATAAAATTAATCAGGAAGACGAATGCACTTAGTAGCGTAGTAAGAGTATACAGACTTCTGAGATTTGTTTACTGCGCGATGTGGACTGTAGGAAGTATTAAGAGAGAGGAAAGTACTTATCTACTATAACTTATTATCTATTATAACTTTTAAATCAAGAAATTGAAAAAAGTATGAAAACTGTTGGAAACAGTATGAACCTGGAGAACAGACGAAAACTGACCTTCTAAATACCACAAGAAATGAAATAGCTCAATGTTGTTAAGTTTTTTAAATTAAAATAATTTTAAAACCTAAACAGCATAATGTTCAGAACATTTCAAGTATGCAGAGTTTTGTTTGTTGCTGAAACGTATTATGGGATGATTAGTTGTTTTCATTGGGTACATTTTTTTTTTTTTTTTTAGTGTGATAGTGATTAATATTTATCATTTTTTTAAAAAAACAAAAGAAAACCTAAATATCTATGGCTTATTTTGTTATAATAATAATTAAATAAATAATAATAAATCATAACTACATGCTTTAAGGCTTTTTATAAGTCTAGTTGGAATTTGGCCAATCCCGGGATTCGTTTTTACGGTCCCAAAATCACGGGATCGAAAATTTGGTCCGGGATTGGATTCCCTACACACAACCCCTGTGTAGAAATGTCAGTTTAGACAGAATATGTGTATATTTCAGCCAAAATATACACACACCAATCATAAGGTTTGTTACAAGCACACTTCAAACTAGTTTGAAGTGTGCTTGGAACAAACCTATATTATATATGTATGTATATTTCAGCCAAAAAAATCACATGCAAACCAAATTATACTCAAACTTAGGCAATTAGGCAGTCAGATCGTAAGTATTTGGAATAGTGCTAGTAGTAGATATGTTTACACTGCATTGACATGACCTAAAATGCATCATCTTTTATATAATCGAGTAGAGTCCCGACGGCGACGACTCTCCTCTAAATGATTTATAACGTTAAAAATTGGTGAGCCATAAGCTGGGGTTGAACCAGTGACCTCCTGTGCGTCAGGCTGAAACGCTACCGATGTGCAATGCCTGTGTAATGATTTCAGAGGGCATAAAACTTTCTATTTAAACAGTATAATAGATCTATTTAAATATTTTAATTATAACTATCTCTTTTTTGACTACATTTTATTCTGCCCGTTTTCACAGGCATAACGGCTAGTGTTATTATAAAATAACATCAAACAAAGAACATTAACAAATGTGGGTAGAACAGTGTGAAGGTATCTTTTCTAATTATTATAAACCTATTAGAACTAAGTCTTACAATCATATCCACTTAATTTGACACCTATTCCATCATATTTTTAAAATAAATATAATTTAGATTTGAAATTCTTCAACAAAATTGCAAATACATAATAGTAGCAAGAAAGTAAAATTAAATGATAAAGAAAAATCAAAAATGCAGTAAATAAATAACACTTTTTTTTATTTTATAAGTAATAAAGTACAAAATAGCGCACAGGTGCAATAATTCCTTTGGAAAATTCTTTATAGGAGGCAATTAGGAAAAAAATTAGAATAAAAAAGAAGGAGTTTTGCCTCTCAAAAAAAAGCATACAATATCAAGAAAAAACAAAGATCAGGTAGCAAAAAAAAGAAAAAATATTCATCATATCACATTTTCCCTCCCCTCTTTTTAGCACAAATAAATACTAAGAAAAAAAAGAAAATAATTAAAAATTTAACGCAAAAAAGCTGTAAAGCCTTCAGAGGAAACAAAAAAAAAGAATAAATAAATAATATTAAATGAGACACGTGGTATGAGACGGTGGAGTAGACTAGTCCAGGTTGGCGGCTAAGGCACAGATTCCAAAACGAATTTCAGACGTATCCTTCTCCATCCAATCCTTCAGCACTTTGGCAGCATCCTGAAAAACCAACCGAAGTATAGTGATTGCATATATTGTATAGAGGAAATTAGAATAACATTTTTTACAGCACTCTGACCAAGTTAAAAGAAAAAGGATCTTTAATAGTAGAAGCCAATGCACAATAACCAGTTCTATAAATTTATTTACAGGCGCAGCATACTAGAAATAAGTAGGGTGTGCTTCACGTAAGTACAAGGCGATAATCGCCGGTTTCTGTACGATTAAGTGTAAAATTGTAATACAGTCTCTCGATAACTCGAACCTCAATAACTCGAATTCCTCAATTTTTTTTTCGAATCCCCTTCATTTCCCTATAGTGTTTGCCTTAATTTTTACCTCTCTAAGTCGAATGTTTCAAAATCAAAACCTCGATTAGACGAATTTATTTTGTTTTTGGAGCCGTGGGCTACCTCTATAAGTCGGAGTTTTGATTCCATCCCCTCTATAACTCGAAGTTCATAGGTGCCTTCATGATCAGTTGACTAACAATTGGCAATACCATACATTAGTAGAGTAGTAAAGTTCTCGCATGTCATAGTCATACAGTAAAGTAGCATATCATTGCTTCCCCTTCTTTCGAGAATTTCGGCATGCCGCCAAATACTTATCAACTCTCTAAAAATTCTGGATAAGTAATGATGATGCAGCAAGAGGATTAGCAAAACATATATATAGTTTTTGTTTAATACCCTGTATTTCTTGGTACTGGTTTATTACTTGAGTAGGGACCTCTATAACTCTTAGTCGGTTATTTTAGACCTCAATATCTCGAACCTCGATTAGTCGAAAAACTCGACAACTCAAATTTTTCTATTTACCCCTGAAGTTCGAGTTATCGAGAGTCGACTGTAGTTATTCTTTTTCTACACTTCAATACCTATTGATGTATAACATGTTATGGTGACTAAAAACTTTTTTTTAGTCAGCCGCCATGTTGGCCGCCATCACAAAAATATAAAGTGAAAAATCCAAAAAGAAAAAAATAAAAAATCCAAACCTATGTGCCAAATTTTATGTTCCTAGCAATAGTAGTTAATGAATTGAAACATGCCAACGGACAGACAGAGCCGTTATATAAGGTTTCTTTTTGTACTTTGTACAGAAACCCAAAACTAGGTATCACTACTTTCAAAAACTTTTCAGTTACTTCAGAAACTTTTTTTTACAACGCAAAACCTGCACTCCTGAATGGCAGAAACTGGGTGTTGTCACATTAGTCTATGGAGAGCTTGCAATAAATAATCGTAGTGGTATTAGTGTTTTTTATGTTGTAGTTTAATTCTAGAAACTATTATTGAAAACTATTGTATTGTTGAAACACAAGCACATACACAGATTATGAGTACCTTTCATTCCTATGGATGAAACAGAAATTGAATTTGGAGATTGACCCATATGATAGACTCCGTAGAATCTATCATAAAATATCAAAACGACAGATGAGTTAAATTAGGGTAAAACCTAATGGAGCTTCCGTCAACCATTCAACAAAAAATTTGTTTTCCTAAATTCTGAGAACGAATTACTTCTCTAATCCAGTGGCACATACCAAAGTTAAGTTCGGTTGCATCTCTAGGAGATGCAACATAAAAAGAGCTCACATAACCAGCAGAGACTGGACCAAATCCAAGAAAAAATAAGTAGTACAAACCACAAGTTTGGCAAACCTTTAAAAACTTATGACTACTTCCTTAATAGACTAATTTTGCAATAGATATTTATAATAAATTTAATCAGCTTTTATATAAAACAATTTATTTATTTTTTAAGCGAGAAAATTATATTAAACAAACAAACAAAAACCCTGTTCCTTATAAATTACTGAGTAATATTTATATAAATAATTTATANTTCTTGTCACGCTTCTATCTAAACTCTACACGATTTAACTATCTACAACAAATGCAGCTCCAAAATTTAGTTACATCTGAGAATATGTAAGCTTTTAGTTTTATAACTTTATCTGTAATTGAACTTTTATTACATATTTTTACTTAAACAAATAAATACAAATTTTTACATGGTTTAATTTCCTTTTTTAAAAAAGCTTAATCCATTTATATACAATTAAAATACATAATATATTATACATAAAATAAAAAAAATAGGGTGTAACATTGAACCAGGAATAAAATTAATGATTTAACGTTAATGTCCCTGTGGTATTACGTGGCATGTAACATTTCATACAACTGACACCATCGCAGGTTTGAAAATGTTGCGATGTAGGGACAAAATACAAATAGCCATTTATGAAATAAGGGAGTTAACTTTATTTAATTTTTAAAAAATTATTTACGCATCAAGGAAGTAACGTTAGGCATAATTCCCTGAGCAATGAAGTTGATTCCTAAGGTGAAAGCCAAAGGAATCATGAATGTTACGTCTCGAGGCGAAACCAAGAGACCTGAGGTAACCATGAATTTAATTCCCAAGGTGAAGCCGAGGGAATTAAGTATTGCTTTGAGAATTATGCCTTTTTGCTCTCACGGTGCAAACAGGATTTTACCTTCAAAGGGAGAAAAAATAAATAAATAAAAATACAACTTTATAACACAAGATATTCCTAATGTATCTGTTTTACGTAACTTTTTAATTTTTAAATTTTTGGTAGTTTTATTACTACGGAAAGATTAAATTTTAAATAATCCAAATTACAATTATCAATAACCACGGGAGACATACAGAGAAAAATACACCCCCGCACCGGGAATCGAACCACTGTATGTCTCCCGTGGTTATTGATAATTGTAATTTGGATCATTTAAAATTTAATCTTTCCGTAGTAATAAAACTACCAAAAATTTAAAAATTGAATTTCTAATAGATGTACTAGGTACAGGTACTAATTGAGTACTTTACAATTATAAGCGTTAATTCTCGGTCTAGTTCTGTTGCCGTGAATATTTGGCTCTCTAGATTTGTAGGANTGTTATCTTAAATTTTGGGTAAAAAAAAGTTAAATTTTCCCATTTTTTATAACTGGTAGTCGTTTTTATGCCATAAATGAGTAAAAAAAAGAAGAAAACATTTCCGCACCAAAGTTGACCCCTAAGGATTTAGTCCCGCAGTCAAAGGGTTAAGGTTCAGGCATCCCCTATCAACCGTTACAAGAAAACCAGTGTTGCGGCATAGCGGAAATCCCTCGACATACTTAAAATCTCCCTGCCACAACCAGAGTAGGGTCACATTTATATAATGCCATGGTAATTACATTTTTTTAAAGGACAAACATTAACTTGAAGCTGTGTTTAGTAATAATTTATTATTTTTAATAACTATCACATATTTTAATTCTGGTAGGACCCCACTTCAAAATTATCCAATAAGTTTTTAAATACCATTATTTATGTATGAGCTAGAGTGAAGTGAATAAGACACACTGACTTTAGGACAGCCACAGTTGTTACAAAATCGCCTTTTGAAAATTTTTGTAGCTGTTAAAATTAGGCGCCGCATTATTTTTTTGCTTGGTTGTAGTTTCCTAAGCTTAACTGAGTTACCATGAAGAAAAATCCTGTTAATTATGTGAAAAACGCTCCAGTTATTCATCTAGGACATGAAAATTGCACTTTAAATTAGAATCACCCTTATATACACAGGGTGTTTGGTCGAAGATGTAACAAACGAAGAGGGCAGATTCTACCCATCATTTGCAACAAAAAACCACTATATATACTATGGGTCGCCACAATAATTTTTTTTGTTATTTTCCAAGGTACGTCCATTTTACTTTAAAAAATCGATTGCTGCACCTAAAATATTGATGACAGAGCTGAAATAAAGGTACCGTTGGAAAGGGGAGAAAATTTCAGTTTAGAAAATGTCTATTTCAAATGCTTTAAAGGAGCAAAACATATCCATAAATTTCATTTTATTGTTAATTTTATCCAAAAAATTAAATTTTATTTTTGTTTAAGCCTGTAATTTAGCCAAAACGGCATGAGCTACAGTTTGCCAAATTTCAGTAAAACTTCTCCATTTATTCCCCTTCAATTTAAGTACCATAACACTATTAGTTGATATGCAATTTTTTTGAGCTATGATTGAGTTTTTGTAAAAAAAA
>KZ652630.1:48411-59671 GCA_001010745.2 Gerris buenoi
TAGTTGGACTAACGGATATTGTCATTTTTATTTACAGAAGTGTGATGTTCCTTTGTACCAAATAAATATTTGAACATTCCCCAGATAAGATTGTCAATTAATTTGAAAAAAATGTCAAACACAATAATGTAAACAAACGGTGGGTAACCAAGTAAAATCTTGCCACATCTGACCTAATTTACTTTGTTATCCACCATAGAGTGGGTAACAAAGTAAAAAAGTACCATTTCTTCTTATATAATACGTAACAACTCTTATTTGTAACCAGCACTAAAATGAAGGGAATATAACACAAATTTTAAACATTGAAATAACTTTACCTGCTCGTTGCAAGGGAAAATCAAAATGAAAGCGAGAACCGGCCTCGGTAAAATTGCAAGCAAATCCTCATCCAAACCGAAAACATCGACGATCTTCCAGTTTTCAGGCACTCCGATACGCCCCAGGTACTGAAAAATTAATATTATCATATTACATACTTTCATTCATAACTCTAAATAAATTGTTTACATAATTAAATAATTCAGAACCAAGAAAACTTTGTTGAAATTCCACCGGTACACCTAAAATTACTTCAGAATGAAGTAAAGGTGGATGAGCAACCTCACTCAAATAGTCCAGGAGATAGCGTGCAAAAAAGTGTCTGACTAACATCAAGCTAGAATTCTGTATACAAGTCAATCATTTAGCGCCTTTTAAGAATATGTGGTCGGCTAAGTTTGGCAGTAGGCGTTTGAAAAAAACAAACCGGCGGAGAGCGGCCATGTCTCACCAAGGATGGCGGACAATATTATTTTCATGATCCTGAGTACAGAATTAGTTAGTAGACTGAAAATCAAGTTGATATTAGTTTATCCCTTGACAGGTGACAACGTTGATTTTTAGTAATATTTGAATAACAAACCTATCAAGTGTGAAAATAACATCGACTTAATTTTTGGTCTACTAACTAATTCTGTACTCCGGATCACGAAAATCATACTGTTCACCATAATTGGCGGGACATGGCAGCTCTCCACCGGTTTGTTTTTTCAAATGCCTATTGCCAAGCTATGTCCCGTAGACGAACTTAGCCGACCATATTTTCTTAAAAAGCGCTAAAAGATTGACTTTTATACAAATTTCTAGCTTGATGTTAGACACTTTTTTGCACGCTATCTCCTGGACTAAAAGGTACTGTGGGGAGAGCTCGGGATTTTAAAATAAAGAAGGTCAATCCAACTAGGAAAATAAAAGTGCCACTTAAGGAGGAGTGTGATTCTTAAAATAACCACCTAGTGGCTGTATTTTCTCTCCCATAAAGGTTTACCAATTTGGGGTTTAAGAGTTAACTCTCATCTTGATCAGACTGTAACTTAAAGCCACTTTAACCTTCCATCCCAAATATTAATAAACTTTACCATAAGTGCTTAATGTGTTTAATCATAAGTGCTCATAAGTAAATCATAATTTAAGTTTTCTTTGATAAAATTTTATGAAAAATTATTAGGTAAATGAATTACGTGTAATAAATAACACGGAGGTATTATTGTGTAAATAAAGTATACCGAAGTGAACAAACATAAATCATGTAAATAAAATTTACCAAATTGGGAACAAAACATATTTATTTAAAGTAGATACACCGATGTGTATGTAACATATAGTGTAAATAAAGTATAACTGAGTGTACACAACATATTGAGTAAATATGTGAATTATATTAAACTGTACTCAACATAGTCCAGGAGATACTATCCTAAGAATGCCTGAATAACATTAAGCTAGAATTTTTTATGTAAGTATACAAGTTAACTTTGGTGTCTTCACATAAAAAAATAGTTTTTTCTACTGGGATCAAGTAGAACTTACACATAAAGAAAAAACTGGAGGTGATCAGAAAAAAATATCATAGTATTGTTACACCCCTGAGTCAGAATGGATTAATAATGATCCATTGTGCACTGGCTGAGATTTATTTGTCTAGCTTTGTTACATCATCTACGTGCAACAAGCTGACTCTCAAATGATAACTTATCCGAACTACACTATAAAAATGATTGTAAATGAATCCTAGTAATGCATAATATTGCGTTTACCAAATGTAATTGTTTCCCAAAAAAGTCAAATCATTTAATTAAAAATGTAAACAATTCGGTAAATTATACGAAAAAGCAAGCCTAGAAGAAAATCAAACAGATCTTGAAGACACCAACCTTGTTCATAACCTGAAACAAACGGAAATTACACATCAATTAATAAAAAATTAAATTAAATCAAGACTCAGATAATTTCAAATGTGATTACGTTCAACGAATAATAAAGAAAATATGGTAGAAATAACTCACATCAGGGTTAGATTCAATAGGGATCCAAGCCGGTGCTGCATCAGTCATTTTCACTTCTTTCTTTTTAAACTTACGTAAATACTTTGACAAAAATTGACAATTGACAAATCTAATGTGACAAAAAGTCGAACAAATTCAGATAGAAATCACGTAAAATCAACAACTGAATAATTCTATTATAACTTATTTATAAAAACGTAATATCAACGAAAGACGCCGGCTTGCCGATAAAACGCAGATTGAAAAGTGAACGGGCACTGGAAGCACGTTCGCAAGAGAACAAAAGAATTAATGAACAAAGCATGCGCGCACATGCGCAAATCAAACATTGCTTTTTGCGGAAAAAAATAATTTAAATAAATATCCTTTTAATGAAAATTTTTTGAATTTATATTACTTGTTTTTTTCATTCTTATGAAGCTTTATTTTGTAAAAATTTTAACAATATTTTAATAAATATATTTTTTGTAAAGTTGGTAATTGATCTTGTTATCTATGATCAGCTGTGCTTTTATCATTCAAACAAATCGTATCTTTAAAGAAATAATTTTAGTTCATCATCATTCTTACAGTATAAATGTTTATATGTTAAAATTAAAAAGTGTATGTTTAATCAAAAGTATTTGAAGTATCAAATATCGAAAGTATTTTTAATGAATAAATGTTTTTAATTGTTCAATATTATCTCAGTGTTAGAGTCTTTTGATTATCATGTTGTATAATATTAAGTTTTATTGGTGGCTTTATATTTACTGCACTTTCGCCAGTATTTTCAGTTTGTATGTATATATTCAGAATCAGTATGAATATTCCAAGCTATGGGCTCTCAAAGATTCTGACAGTACTCTTAATAACGAGTATGACTACATAGTCGGTATGTATTTCATAAGTTGTACTTATGTGCTTATTAAATGTATGTTGGAGTTAAATATGGACAGAATACATTCGGCTAGACCTCTTACTAACCTAGACGCTTAGAATTATTTACATGTAACCTTATAAATGTCTAATAGTTTGAAACAAGATTCCTTACAAATAATGTGTTGTATTCGCTTAATATTTTTTTTAAAACGCAACATGTTTACAACCTACTACCATGTGCACATTAAGGCAACGAGATATACATCTTAGAAATAACTCTGCATGTCATAACTTGTTTTTACCGCCTTCGATGTATTACTACATGTGTGTATTGCACATTGATGGCTTAAGCCTTGTTCAGACTGCCGAACCGAACAGTGGAAACGAGCCGAGCATTGGTCTCTGCGCATGTCCAGTCTAAAGTGCGCCTGCGCATCTCAGACTGGGCATGCGCAGAGAATGAAATGATAAACGCAACACAGTTCACCTTAATTCAACACAATAGAAAGGCTTTAATTAACTAAGAACTTTACATTATAAACGTTAAATGTGCATATAGAAAATATAACAATTCGCTGTCAATTTGTGTCATTTTTACTAAACAGTGTCGCCATCACCAATGCTCGGCTCGTTTCCTCTGTTCGGTTCGGCAGTCTGGACCAGGCTTAAGAAGTGATACCTCGTATCTTCAAAATGTCAGGTTTACAGGAGAAACAAAAGCTATTTTAAAAATTTGAATTTACTTTATCTGACTAAGTTTTTTTTTAGGTATTTTATAACATGTAACTCTTCTGAAACATTGGTAACTGTCAAATTATAACCGTTCATAAAAATAGAGTTCTCACTATGTCATTTCTTTAATAAAGTGAACACATAAGAGGTCTCACTTACCAATTAGCAGCTCAGTTATGAGGTGACACTACTAACCTTCACCACAACATATATACCAGGTGTCCCTACACCTGTCTATCGTAGTTACAAGCAATCACATAACAAATGGTTGGCGAATCTGACCCGAGGAATTTGTTTTCACTTACGAGATCTTGCATGTATCATTTCCTCAGTCCTTTCTTGAAATTATAGTTATCATTAGAAAATATATTATTTTCCCGGTACTTATTTACTTGGGTACATACCAATAAGTATGTACCCAAGTAAATAAGGTGCCATAGGTAAAGAGTTTACCTGGGTACATACCATTTATATATTGGAAATAAAATAAAATAAATTAATAGACAAACTTAATCGGGATGTTGAAAAGCAGTGGGGCTTTTGTATGGGGCTAAGAAGGGTGAAGACAAGAAAAGAGAGAAGGACAAGTAAACAAGGCGTAATAGAGGTAGAAGTTTACTTGGGTACATACCTTCGGGATGTACCCAAGTAAATAAGGTGCTATAGGGCAGGAGTTTACTTGGGTACATACCTAGGGCAAGTATTTTTATTGACAAATAATGACAATGATAAGTCAAAGAAATAATTTTTAATGACATAATTCATTTTGAATAAAATCAAAGCTGGAAGTTTGGAAAAAAATACAATTTCAAAGAGAAAGACATGGATAAACTTGAGTTGAGGCATTAGTATGAAACAAGTCATGTTACTGACTGAAAGGATATAATGAAGTAGGAGATGCTTTAATGGTTTCGGCGTAAGTAAAATTAAATGGCATTTTTTATATATTTATGTAGATATATTTCAGAAATTGTAGCAATAAAGAAAATTTAATAATTTGTACAATGTACAATGGGACAAAGGAATATCACACTTCTGTAATGTTAAGTGACAATATCTGTTAGCCTAACAATCAAATAAGACATAGGGACATTAAGTCCAATGTATTTTGGGACAAAGGAAAATTACACATATGTAACAAAAAGTGACAGAATCAATTAGTCCAACCATTAAGTTAGACAAAGGGACATTAAGTCCAATGTATTTTGGGACAAAGGAACATCACACTTATGTAACAAAAAGTAACAACATCCATTAGTCAATGTATTTTGGGATCAGGGATTTACTTTGGAGTAGGAAATTTAAAAACACTTTTGTAATGCTAAACCCTTATTAATCCATCCGAGTGCAAATACAAGTCTACCCGGATGGATAAAAACAAATTCACCTCATTTTTGAAGTGAATTGGAGGTATGTACCCAAGTAAACAAGTGCCATTTTCCCTGTTAAGTTACAGATCTATGTTAGTTTCCTGGGCCAAAATTAAGTAAGGACAGTAGAGGACGGTAAATTAGTTGTCTCTGATTTTGCAATTAATTAATTAAAAAATAAAGAAAGAAAGAAAGAAAGCCTTTTATTGCCATTAAAGTTAGCGTTAACAAAATATAACAAATCAAAATATATCCTCTAAAATAACATGATTTCTCTTTATATGTAAAATAAAAAAGCGAATAATATTTAAAGTATAAAATAAATCTGTTCATCGTTTGATAAAATTGTAAATTATTAAAAAGTAGTCGTCCCATATGATTTGTAAAACTTTTTTTTGTTAAGTTTTTTTTAGTATTTAATATTATAGAAGTAGGATTTGAACATTTTAAATTCAAAATTATTTACCATAATAACTAGTTAAAAATATTAACAAAACTCCTAAACTTTTTGTTTTTAATTTTTTTGCAATTACGTACTATCGATCAATCCACGTATGTAATTTTATTATACTAGTCTTACAATTAAAACTGATTTTGACATTGGTGGGAAATTAAGAAAGAGCCAATGGGATTTTGATATTTTACCTTCTAGACTCTCCCATAATTTTCTCACGCTTGTCAAAAATCAGCTCTAATTTTAATGCTAGTTTCTAAAAGTTTTTTAAAAGTGTCATTCTGGTACTTCTTTAGATTGTTACTCCCCTGTTCTTTTTTAGAATGTAAATAACTTGGACTATATACAAACAACTATTAGGGCAAAGGGATGTTTAGTCCAATGTACTTTAGGACAAAGGAATATCACACTTCTGTTTTTTTATAAGGGGAGTAACAGTCTAAAGAAGAACATTCCTTACACCTTCTTTACATTGTTACCCCCTTATGTTTTTTTATAAGGGGAGTAACAGTCTAAAGAAGAACATTATGTACACCTTCTTTAGTTATTCCCTTCTTATTTTTTTATAAGGGGAGTATCAATCTAAAGAATGCCATCATTCTGTTTTTTGTTTTTTATATATAAACTATTAAACTTTATACTCTGAGTAAGTAAATAAACTTACTCGGTATAAAACAACTAATTTTATAAAGGAAGTATAAAGGAAGTCTCAAATTTGATTATGATATATAAAAAGACATTTATCACTAATTTTTTAGAAAACCCAAATTTTAAATTTTATATTCATTAAAAATTATAATTTATATAATAAAAAATTAAGTATTTACATAAATGTACAAAGATCTAATTTAAATATTAATAAATTTTCAGGTTTTGAGAATGTCCCAAAAAAAGGGATGAAATATCAACCATTTTTTAAAAAACTAAAAACAGTTTTTTTTTTATTTTTTACCCCTCAAGACACCCATCGAAACATAAACTTAATAACTAATTTTATATTTCAGTCGGTGCTGGATCAGCGGGGTCTATTCTTGCCGGTAGACTCGCTGTGAGTCAAGACTACAAAGTTCTACTTGTGGAAGCAGGAGGAGAGTCTTCTAGAATCCTAGACATCCCGTTCATTACGCCTCTACTACAGAGATCCAGTTATGATTGGCAGTACCAAACTGTTCCTCAGATTAACTCCTGTCTTGGATTAGAAGATCAGGTGACTTTTACCTTCAAATTCTGAGAATAAATCCTCCTGCATAAATATGTTATTAGTTATTACCACAAATTATTACTTACAGCAGTTAACAATGTAATTACAGTGTATATTATTTCATGCAGTTAGTAATGTTTCAGGAAATCAAGCCGAGAATATCTAATGTTTGTGTTTACCTACATAAAAAGTATAAATAAATAGAATGGTCAGGTTTATAATATGATCCAACAGAAAATTTAAAAACGTTGTACATCAAAGTTCTTTTTATCTTTATCTCCTCATTATTTTATCTACTTTTTTGATTTTTGACCCACTAGGGGTAACCATGTATATGAGTTCCGCCTTGAATTTGTATCTTATTAAATTTAAAATCCAGATATATTTACAATTTATCAAATAATTGTTTGCAGGTGGTTAGATGGCCTATGGGGAAGGTAGTTGGTGGCACGAGTCGCTTGAATTTCATGATCTATCTCAGAGGTCATGAAACTGACTTTGTCAACTGGTCCGATGGGTTCCACTGGACACGAGAAGACGTCATGCATTACTTCAAGAAGAGCGAGCGTCATCTCGGCGAATTTAAAGATGACGGTATTTCTAAATTTTACTATTTTTTATGGAACTAGACTGCTTGAATTAATCTATCTTTAATATTTAAAAAGTTTTATAAACAAACGAGTTCAGTGAGAGTGCAATACAAAACCTGTGTGAAAGAACGCGATAGGAGTAAAAGGGGGAGAAAGGAGGGTGCTTTGAGAGTGAGATACTAAACTACGTGTGGAAAGAGTGAGGGTGATTAGAGAGGTAAGGGAGAAGTTGAAACATGTATATAGGAATGTCGGAGAGACAAAGAAAGTAGATAGTAGTCTGGCTTCCCCCACCATATAGCCGCTGCTCTAACTACATACTCACGTATTTCCAGCTCACCCTTCTCATTCCATTACTATGCACACACCTTGCAAAAAAGATCGCTAAATCAGTCTTTCTCAGGAATTTTCTCAACAATCATTTTCAGTACTTTCTATAGCTAACGTGATATTTTACAGCATGTATGTATTTGTCAACATTGAAAAGAAACATGAGATCAATTTTAATGCTTCACTTTAGAGTGCCTTAACGTAGCAGCGGCCGCTTTTCGGTGGTTGACGAGCGAAGCGAGTAGGGGGCGGAGCCCCCTAGTAGTTTATTAATTCTTTTTTTCCACTGCCACTTAATCCTTTTGTCCTTATACGCCATTTTCTTCTGCTAATAATTTCCTGTTCACACATCATCTAATCCGTTGCTGTTATCCATAACTGGCTTTTATTATTATTTTTTTTTTTTTTTTATGGACCCTCAAGCTCAAGGGTCAATTTCAACTTAGGGGTCCATGTCAGCAAGAAAATTAATTTGTTTACTTCTATTTTGTTTCTTTTCATTAAAAGTATAAAGTATCCTATCAAAGAAAGCACACCACTTACTCTGCTGTCAAAAACACACTTGAAGTTAATATGTTTAAAAATTCAATTTTTATAAGTTTTTGGTAGTATTCATACTACGGAGCGTTTACATTTTAATTTAAATCAAATTATAATTACAATTTGCAAAGGACTATTTTACTATTTAATATGTTTAGCAAGATTTTTAATTTTTTTTTAATTTAAGATACAAAATCAGAAAGTAGTCTGCAGGGTAAAATAATTCGGGAAAATAAACTTCGTTAGACAGTTCCTATACTAATGCAGATATGTTTTGTAAATCTGACAACTCAGTTAAGCCAATCTATATGAGGGAAAAAATAAAGCCTCTAGGCCTTTGGGAAATGTGAGTACAGCAATCATAGAATCCTTAAACGGAAAGATTTCCAACTCCCCTCTTTATCTAATTTCCTATAAGATTTAATGTAAAATTGTTATATTATCCACTGCATTTTATTTCAAATAAATAAATCTACCTGTGTTAGACTACTAGCGCTGCTCGAGATCTTGGCTGTTAATATTGTAACTAAATCTTTCTCACCATTCAACAGATTTTGAGCTTCTTAAGTCAAAGAAATAAATTAATTTATCTACTCACGGCAGCAAAATTAAGCATTGTTGTACTGTTTTCATTTTTCTTGATTCTTTTGAATAAAGTGTCAGCAAAAGTTCGAAGTATCAGCAAAAGTTCAAAGTGTCAGCAAAGTAACAAACAGGCTGTCACATTTTAAGAAAATTTTACTAAAAAAAAAAGGTTACTTCATCGCAGGTTATAAACACTCCCACATTGTTTATTTTTATATATTTAAGCGTAATATTCTGCTAAATAGTTATATCTTTTTTGAAAATAACTTAAATAATTATAGTGACAAACAAATTTTACAATGATTATCTAAAAATTGAAATAAAAAACAGTTGTTAATAAAAAAAAGTGGCAACCCTGAATTGTTTTGCCTTTGTTTTGTTTTCTTGATGACTCAAACTTTCGTTTTTTTACAACTTTAATTTCTTTATATCTTTTATATATACATTAAAAAGGGAATATAATAATAAGTGTAATTTTTCTGCCGTTAGTAGATAAAATATTGTATGAAACTATGCAGCAAAGGAAACATTCCTGACTCGTTTAAAGATTACCTGCTTCGGTTACACCACAGCAGGTAATTAACATTTGCCTGCCTCGGCTTCGCCTCGTCAGTCAACATTAAATTTTCCTGACTCAGCTTCGCCTCGTCAGTAAAATAGTAAATATCCTGCCTCAGCTTCGCCTCTGCAGTAAATTTGTTTAGCCTATCCTCGCCTTCGGCTCGGAACTAAAACTTAAAAACTTGTCGGCAAAATTCCATTTTGCTGCCTAGATTCGTACCCGAGAACTTCCGCATCTCGGAACAACCACACATCTCATACAGCCACCAAGGCCTTTTTCTTTTGTTTATTTACAAAATAGTAAAAATGTCTGACAACCAATATTTGTTTATATTTTAGGATTCGAGGAGTGTCAAAAGGTCATAAGTAGTTTACAGTTTTAACCGCCATCTGCACGAACAGCGCTAGTGGTCTTACACCTCTAGAATACTGGAGTTGGATACCCCTGGTACCACCTAACAGCTCGACCAGCACTAGGGGTCTTACACCTCTAGAATACTGGAGTTGGATACCCCTGGGTGGGTATTAGTAATTTTGGTATTAGGATTGTAGGAGGTATTAGTAGGTTTAAGTATGATGTTGTAGAGGTGGCAGTTTAATAGATTGAATTCCCCTGATAAGGTTACAAAGCTAAAACTATAGTTGAAGATTACCTAGACCATCAAAACTCTTAACTCTTATCTTTTCCTCCCATCCTCATTTTTGTCAAGGTCAGGATACAAAATTACTCTGCGAGCACTGAAGGCTTCAGGATATTACACATAAAAATACATTCTACTTCTTAGAATTGAACCACAGACTCCTAGATTTATAATCTTTAGCTCTAACTATGGATATATAGGAAAGAGTCATGTATAAAAAGAAGTTGTGTTAAAAAATAAATGCTTTCAATCATAATATCTTGAATGAAAACTTAACTTAATGAACGAATTTCAAAGTTATAGTCCAAATGGTTCTGAGGTTATTGTCTTGTCAAATTCTGCATATAAACAGCCGCCGTATTAAATCAAAATGGTGGAATGTAAAGATATTTATTTGCGAGCACCTAGGGGATTAGAGTAACCTCTATGCAAAATTTCAGACATTTCTAAAAATTGTCGTTTTGGAGATACTATGACGAATGAATAAGTAAGTGGTATTTGGCTTTTATATAAAAATATAAGTTTATATTTGTATAGATTAAAATTATCTATTCCAAATTTTCCTGGTCATATGGCATTGAAATCTGGGGTTCCACAAAACCTTCAAATCTTCACCGTCTGCAGTCTCTACAGTCAAAAATCCTAAGAAAACTGTCCCATCTTCCTTTCTATGTTCCAAACATCATCATCCATAAAGACCTAAAGGTACCTTTTGTGAGCGATCTTGCTAAAGACAGATATAAAAATTTCCACAACAAACTTGAACCCCACAACAACCCTCTTGTTCACGCCCTTTCCTCACCTCATATACCTTCAAACCCACCCAGAAGACTGAAAAGAGCATGGCCAAGAGATCTTCTAAGAATCAACTGAAGAAAATTATGTGCACTATCTAAGCGATGTATATGCAAATGCATATGCATAATAATGTTACGGAGTGCCACCACTGGGTGAACGCCCGATCATGTTAAATCGAAGTGCTAAAAATTGTAACCCTTAACAACACTTATTAAAACAAAACAAAAAATTGTAGTTGAAGTGAACAATAAACTAAAAAAAAAAAAAAAA
>KZ652630.1:91116-104775 GCA_001010745.2 Gerris buenoi
CCCCCATGTTGAATGCAACTTCAGAAAAAAATGCTCTACTCTACCCCTGTTCCTCAAAAAAAATATAACATGGCAACACCGATTTTCCCTTTTTATAACCCTAAAACTACCTCCACATTTTCCCGCCTTCGATTGTGCCAACTCTAATCTTATAGACTGTAGATGTATATCAAATGACAGATTATTTCATAAAATAATATAAAACAGATGACATTTTGTTATAACTTAATCTGAATGGGTAAGTTACACCAAAAATATGAAATTTATTTACTTTATAAACCAAAGAATAGCGCCCATTTCTAGACGCTGGTTTTTAACAAATTTAAGTAGAATTAAATTTTAATTCCATTTCTTTAAATGTATTTACTTTGCAGATGACACAAACAAGTGTTGATTTCTAGATGAGATATCTCACTAGAAAACTTAAATTGTTATTCCATTTTTTATTTCAACGTGTGTGCAATATTTTTTTTTATATATTTTTTAAAATTAATTATTAATTTTAAATAAACAAATATTTATTTGTTTGCTTTTTTTTAAAGTAGGTGATTAGAAATAATAAAATGTATGCTTTTTTAATTGTGTTGTTAGAGGTGATTAGACACCGGTAACTTATGCATTTTTTATTAAGTGGTTTTACATGTTATTTTTATTTACTTTTAATTATTTAGATACTTTCCGGATGTCTGACTTTTTTTTTTTTTTTTTCATTGTAGAGAAAAA
Organism: Gerris buenoi; assembly: GCA_001010745.2. NCBI lineage: Eukaryota > Metazoa > Arthropoda > Insecta > Hemiptera > Gerridae > Gerris > Gerris buenoi. The sequence goes on from KZ652630.1 coordinate 91,840, forward strand.
TAGGTAATGAAGTATAGTTGAACCTCATTATAATGGAATATTGGAGGATAAATGTTATTTGTTTTAATTTAAGTTAGAAATGTTATTTTTACTTCTGACTATTGTCAAATTTCTATTTAATTCAAACTCCATATCCACTTTAGTTATTGGTAGTATATAATATTGTTCCTTGTAGTTCTTAATTTGTTTAGTCAAGTCTAAAAAGGAAATTAACTATATCTCTAGTCAAAAATTGAATGTCGAATCTGTGTAAGGAATTATATAAAGAAGAAAAGTGCTATAAAAATCACTTAATCAATTAATTATTTTTAATTTTGTCTAGTTGGACCAACTGATTTAAACTCATGCAATTTTACTTTCTGGGAGAATTTAAAAAAAACGAATAAATATAATGGCATGAGTGTGGTGCGAATACTAAAGCTCTCATTGGTTCTTTCTCAGATTTACCTCTCTTGACAAATCAATTCTTTTTTAAATCATTGTATAACATATTGATGGTATTCAAGCAAAACACTCTATCTAATCCTCATCTAAAAAGAAAAAATAAGTTTTTAAAGAAAAAAAACAAAAAAAAAACAAAAAAAAAAAAAACAGATAGAATAAAAACATGAAAATTTCAAAAAGTGAGGTTTAGGGTTTTTTGCCAGTGACCATCAACTGCCTGTGGTGTACAGTCATATATTTATTTTACGTTCTAGTCATATATTTGCTCATATTTTTTTGTTAAAGACATGATTTTTAAAATTTAATTGAATATTCCTGGCGTTGGAGTGCCACAAACATTAAATTGTATGTTTAATTTTAACTTTTTTTGTATTTACATTATAACAATGGTACTTCTACACTACTGACATTAATTTAATATNCCGTGTTATTGAGTCGCTAGTGAAGACGGCAGGTATGAGAGAACTAGGTGCCGAGGTGAATCCCATGCCCCTGCCAGGATGTGAGCACCTAGTGTTCGGTACTGATATGTACTGGGAGTGCTACGTCAGACATCTCACTCTCACCTCCTATCATCCTGTTGGAACTTGTTCTATGGGATCACATCCTCAGTCCTCTGTTGTAGATCATCAGCTCAGGTAACATACAATTCATTTTTTATTTTCCCTACTGCTATTCATGTTTCGACATTCATAATATTTTTTTTCTTACAGTTGACTAATAAAGTTGTTGTTATCGCACTCAAAATAGTACGCAAAACAGCAGATTCCTGCACTTACTACTTTACCACACTCCAGTGTTCCAACTTACGAACATCTAAACAAAGATTAATTTAAACAACTTTAATCTTAACAACTTAAATCTAAATCAAAGATTAAATAATCCAAATTATAATAATAATATGAGAGAACTAGGTGCCGAGGTGAATCCCATGCCCCTGCCAGGATGTGAGCACCTAGTGTTCGGTACTGATATGTACTGGGAGTGCTACGTCAGACATCTCACTCTCACCTCCTATCATCCTGTTGGAACTTGTTCTATGGGATCACATCCTCAGTCCTCTGTTGTAGATCATCAGCTCAGGTAACATACAATTCATTTTTTATTTTCCCTACTGCTATTCATGTTTCGACATTCATAATATTTTTTTTCTTACAGTTGACTAATAAAGTTGTTGTTATCGCACTCAAAATAGTACGCAAAACAGCAGATTCCTGCACTTACTACTTTACCACACTCCAGTGTTCCAACTTACGAACATCTAAACAAAGATTAATTTAAACAACTTTAATCTTAACAACTTAAATCTAAATCAAAGATTAAATAATCCAAATTATAATAATAATAACAATGACAACTAATGATTATTTTTTAATTAACTACATGATTTAAACACTATATATCAAATATAAAAAAGTAAAAGTAGATAATCTAAAAAAAAAAAAAAAAAAAAAAAAAGAATCATATACGATGAGTAAGTGTTATGATGAAAAATAATAACAGGGCTGTCAGGTTTGCTGAATCAGGCAAAAATGGGCAACACTGGCTATAAACAGAACAGCTGGTTTAGTTGATTTTGTAAAAATAAAAAAAACTTTTTACATGGTGAACACTCTATTTATTTATTTGCAGATTAAAAACTAACTGTAGGAAAAATGTAATGTTCATCTTGAGCTTAAAGTGTCTTTGCTGCACTCGAGAAACATTTCTCTCGATTGCAGCAAAGTGCTACTTTGTGCACTAGTTGTACAAATAACTATTACAGCCCACTATGTGAGAGTGGAATAATGAGCACAGACCATATCACCCTAGATTTCTATGATCTTCTAAATTTTAGATTAAAAAAAAGCAGCAATGACTGACTCAACTTCTAATATGGCTGTCGAAGGATAAACAAGATTCCTATAATCTATATTGGAAAAAATACAAGCAGCTAATTCTATAGAAGAATTCTAAAATACTCTCTAAACTGGTCAAAGAAGAACATAATATTCTTTTTTTGTTTTGTTTGTATATTTTGTTATGGGTAAAATTCTGGAGAAATTACTCCTTCGGCGTTTGTACCCCATAATAGAATCCTTAAACATAATCCCAAACCATCAACTAGGTTTCAGATCCTTTCACTCAACCATCCAGCAATGCCACAGAGTTGTAGATATCATCTCATCCACCCTTGAGAGGAAAAAGTACTGCTCAGCTGTCTTCCTGGATGAAGCTCAAGCTTTTGACAGGGTTTGGCACGCTGGCTNTTATGTTTTAAAAATTAAAAAAAAATATATATAATTATATATCTATCATTTGCTCCGTTACTTAATATATTTCCTATACGTGGAAATTTATCAAGTGTGTTTGTGGTTGTGTGTGCAATGTGTAGTTTGGTAATAATAAATAAAAAATGTAAAATATGTTATTTTTACTTAAAATGTGTTATTTTTATTTTAAAAAGCTAACAATGAAAGCAAGTCTTTTTGTTATAATATTACCATTAGTGCAACGATAAAATAGAAGTATTTGTTTTTACTGAAATTTTATGTTGTTACATAAAATTATCAACATTTATGAAAACATTATAAAATTTTTTTAATTGCATTATATTTCTTAATGTACTTATAATTATGAATCTAAGTTTATTTTATAATAAATAAACTGAATATATAAAATGTTAGTAGGTATATTGAATCAATAAAAAAGTAAATATTATATATATTTAAGTATAAATGTTTATCATTAACATACTCAATACAACTAATGTAAATATAATTGTACCCATTACATACTCAATATAACAATTTTTATGTATACTTATATCAATCACAAACTGAATACTTGGAACAAATGTAAGTACATTGAATTAATAAAAAACTCAATGTAACGTATTATATGGTATTACATGTTTATCATTAATATACTCAATTTATCAAATGCAAGTACATTTTATCTTTAATATACTCAATTTAAAAAAATTAACTACAATATATCAATAAAAAATGTAAGCACATTGAATAAATAACCTAATCAATATGCGAGTTTACAATATGTCATTTAAATCCTCAATATAACAAATGTAAGTGCATACATTCTGTACATACATGTATGCATGTTTTTATTTTTAACATACTCAATATAACAAATGTAAGTACATACATTCTGTACATACATGTATGCATGTTTTTATTTTTAACATACTCAATATAACAAATGTAAGTACATACATTCTGTACATACATGTATGCATGTTTTTATTTTTAACATACTCAATATAACAAATGTAAGTGCATACATTCTGTACATACATGTATGCATGTTTTTATTTTTAACATACTCAATATAACAAATGTAAGTGCATACATTCTGTACATACATGTATGCATGTTTTTATTTTTATCATACTCAATATAACAAATGTAATACAGTAGTCACCGCTTAATGTGATCACGGTTAATGTTATCAACCGCTTAGTGTGATCAAAATGGCTTGGAACGGGCCCACCCAATACCAATACATTAGAAAACATCCGTTTATTGTTATCAGTATTTCGTTTATTGTGATCAAAGTCTAGTCGAAATCGTTAAATTTTTTTATATAATTTTCGGGGAAACGACTACAGCTGCGGCAAACCGAGAAGCGTTTTGTCTAAACACCCAGGATTCTCAGAAAGTATACCTTACACCACCTTTCCATTCCACTATATTGCTACACAGTCACAGACATAAAAAAAACACATGTAAACATACATTTCTCTACCTATTTCTACGACATTTTACTTATACAGAGGTCAGTTGTTTTTCTTTCAATAGTTTCTGAGAACTCTATAGTCAAATTAACATTACATTTATAATACAAGTTCGAAGTCGATTAGTTTTGTTATAAAAATTGTTGAACAAAGAATGAGTGGTTTAAAACGTCGTGATCTTATCTCGTAGGAGAAGATAGACATCTTAAGATCTTACGATCGTCTTCGACCAAAATGAGCCAGCGGAATGCCGCAATTAAATTGGAAACCTTCTTAGCCATTGTTGAATAAATTTCTAAAACAACAGAAGGATATCGGGATTGTCTCTTTAAAAATGAGAACCAAATTCGCAAAAGAAAAAGGAGAGGACTCAGAAGAAGATGTTGAGCGCACCCTAAAAGAATGGTTTCTGAGAAAAGAATGTAAGGAGAATGAAAGGAAAGAAATGTAAAATATGTTTAGTGTCATTTCAATTATTTGTTTACTTTCTAATGTGTAAACCGCTTATGTTTTATGTGTACGTAATAAACAGTTGTTTCCTATTTTTATTTTTTTCCCCCATCCGCTTCATTGGCTATGGCTATTAGCGGGAATATTGGAATTTTCCAGTGTTATCTATTTATATTTATATTTTGGTCCAATAAAAACACAGTAAAAGCTTAACCAATGAGATTTTGCTTATTATTATCAGTCGGTTAATGTGATCACTAGGCCTTGGTCCCAAAGTGATCGCATTAAGCGGCGACTACTGTATTGTATCTTTAAGATGCACAATATAACAAATGCAATACATTCTATCTTTAAGATACTCATACTTAATATAAAAAATGTACTTAGTATCTTTAAAATACTCAATATAAGAAATGTAAGTACAGTGCATATTTAACATACTCGATATATCAAATGTAAATACTATTGTATTAATAAGTAACAATAATTAAAATCTAATTACATTGTTTTAACATACTCAATATAACAAATGTAAATTTTATTAATAAATATACTCAATAAAACTAATAATTTAATGTGAATTACAAAAATAATTACATAGTATTCTTAATGTACTCAATATAATGTAAGTAAAAAGTACATTACATCAATGACATATTCAGTATAAAAAGAAAGTGCAAAACACCATTAACGAACTTTATACGACTAATGTAAGTCAATGCTCATTGCATCAATATCATATGTACTTATTATAAGCAAAATAAATGTAATTGTGTACATTATATATTTAATATTACTAATGTGTAATTAATATAACTAATGTAAGTGTATGCTCGTTGCATCAACAATAAAAATAAAAGTACATTCTCAATACAGGGTGACCGGAAGTTATCCAGCCAAACTTCATGGTTAGTATCTATGGCCAAATTGGAACAAAATATGTCGAGTAAACATATGCCCAATTCTCAAGAGTTCTCGAGATATGGATTTATTTCTTTTTTTTAAGTGTTTCACGAAAATTTTTAAAAAATGCCAAATATCTCAAAAACTAAATGAGATAGGGAAATAAAGGTAAGGAACAATTTTAAAGAGTATAAAAAAACCTTTCATAATCACTCATTTATTTTCAAATTATCAGCTGCTAAGCATCTTTTAAGTCCTGTTACATTTGAAAATTTGGATTTTTTGAAATTCGACCCCAAAATTCCTGAGCTTTCTACTCCTAATTGAAGGATACTAGAAGTGTGACGATTTCAGGAAAAACGTCTGCTTTTCATAAGTTTTCGAATGGTATAATTAAAGTTTAGGATCAACGGACTATTTTCTGAATTATAGTGAATTGAATGTTACCAGGCGTGCATTTTTTTGGTCCGGATCACAACCAATTCTAGTAAAAATGCAAAAAAGGTTTCCCCAAATTAAACTGCAACACTTAAGGTTTCTTATAGGAAATTTGACGCTGAACAAAAAAGTTCCTATAAACATGGTTTCGAAAAAGCTTCGTTTTGGAGATATTCGCAAAAAACATAAAACAAACACCAATTTTGAAATCGTCACACTTCTAGTATCCTTCAATTAATTAGGAGGAGAAAGCTCAGGAATTTTGGGGTCGAATTTCAAAAAATCCAAATTTTCAAATGTAACAGGACTTAAAAGATGCTTAGCAGCTGATAATTTGAAAATAAATAAGTGATTATGAAAGGTTTTTTTATACTCTTTAAAATTGTTCCTTACCTTTATTTCCCTATCTCATTTAGTTTTTGAGATATTTGGCATTTTTTTAAAATTTTCGTGAAACACTTAAAAAAAAGAAATAAATCCATATCTCGAGAACTCTTGAGAATTGGGCGTATGTTTATTCGACATATTTTGTTCCAATTTGGCCATAGATACTAACCATGAAGTTTGGCTGGATAACTTCCGGTCACCCTGTATAACAAATGTAAGTAAATTGCTTCCGTTGCATTCTCATCATTTCACAATAAATTACAGGCCAACATACTAACTAAACTAACTGAATGTAAATAATAATTTAAAGTTATACACATTGCATCATTGTCATACTCTATATTATTACACATGTAAACAAATCATATCATTGGCTTATTCGTATGATTACAAAAAATAATTGTTAATGGATATTATACCATTACTTCAGCTATATTATATGATGAATGTATGTTTGTATGTATCAATGTATGTATGTTTTATCATTAATGTACTGTTACTTAAACAAAATAACAAATGTCATTAATGCTCTTTTACAATATAGCTAGTATAATTACATTGCATCATTAATGTATTTGTATGTGATAACAAGTGTTATTATAATATTGCATCACTGATAAGCTTGAATAATTCATAATAAAATGAATACTAAACATGATAATTATTTAATGAATGTTATTACAGTTTATTATCAATTAATACAGAAGTTGTAATAATGTACATAACATTACATCATTAATGCACTTATAAGATGAACTCAAGTTTAATTACCAATATCTCAACAATGTAATATTTGTATAATTTTAATTATTAAAATATGTAAAAGATGGTAAATATTGAAATGTAGCAAATATTCATTAGTAACCTTAATTTATTGTAAGAATACAGTTATGTAAAATCAATTTATTATTCAGGTATGTACTTAAACAATGTAACAAATATTAGTAAATTGCATCATTCTTGTACTTGTAGAGTATAACAACTATTGCAAGTGCATTATTATCATTGATTTACTTTAGGTGTGTAATAAATGTAATCAAATTTAGGTTCTTAGATGATGTAAAGAAACTTGTGCCAAGGGTGATGTGTCTGTCTGTCCGTCGACTTTGGATTCATATCCCCTGAACCATTCACACTAGAGAGTTGAAATTTAATATACTGATGTAACTTTTTGACCCACAATTAAGAAAAATATTGAGAAGTTAAACATTTAACATGTGCAATGCGTAAAAATGTGCAAAGCTCAATTTTTTTTTTACTAATGAGCATTTTATGATTATTTGGTTTTTACCACCGCTATTGGGTCCCCCCCCCCCCAACCACCCTATAACGGCGGTCCTACAATTTTTATATAATTCATGCAAATACCTTATGGTGAAAATTGTCATAAAAAAAAGATCTTTTGTTATAACCGATTAAAAACATTGTGCCCCTGGGGAATTGAACCAGGGACATCTACTCTACTCTCCTTACTCTAAACTATTTGTTTTTTTTTGCTTTTCCTCACTACTAATAGTAGGAAAAGTATTGTTTTCACCAAAAATTTTTTTTTTCGAGATTTCAACGGAATTATCCGTTTTAGGTGTTTTTAAGACCTCCTGAGTGGTTTTCAGCATGACGTATGTAGAGTCAGCAAAAATTTAAAAAAATCGTAATAAATCTAAAATGGTCCTGATCGAGTTGAAATTTGGCTCGAATGTACCTCTCTGTATGACAAACAAGCCCGCCAAATTTCATTTTGATATTGGCCGCCATTTTGAAGTTATAAATTTTTTAATTTTTAAAATTTGACGGTAAATAATACTGAAATTACACATAGGTTTTTGACTTATAGCATATCGTTAGAACCGGAAAAAATTAAGGAACAAATATAAAAAAACTTGATGAAATTCTATTAATTAGTTTAAAAGTTATAAGTGAATATAGTTATTCATTTGTGCGATAATTTTGATGACGTCAAAGTTTGTTTATATGGAGCAAAACACTAACCCAGTGTTATTGATTAAATATAATAAATATATTGTTGTATGAGCCCTTTAGCAGACCTAGATCGTACACGGGCATTTGAGACATTGAGTTAGTTAATTTTGACTTTATAATTATAATAACATTATTATACTATTATAATAGTAAACAAAAAACTGCAGTAGATTATTTTTATGTTAATAAAATAAATAATTATACATATTAATAAAAATCAAAGCATATATGTTAACAAAAATTACATTACAACAAAGCATTTTTATAATTAAAAAATTAAAATATACGGACTTAACATTATTTTATTTGTAGCATTGAAGTAGATTGTAATATCACAATTAATGTAGAATGGTAATTAGTTATGAGTTAATTATTAATTGTAATTAATGATAATTGGTGTGATAGTTATCAGTTTGATAAATATTTTGGTGTGTAGAAACTTTGAAATATCACATAACTGTATGCTATAATTGCAGGTTATTACAGGTTAGAAACTATGTTGTGTGAGAAGGTTGACCAATAGCCTCAGTAGTAGTAGTAGTGGTTGTAGTAGTAGTTGTAGTAGTAGTAGTAGAAGTAGTGGTTGTAGTAGTAGTTGTAGTAGTAGTTGTTGTTGTAGTAGTAGAAGTAGTAGTAGTAGTTGTAGTAGTAGTTGTTGTTGTAGTAGTAGAAGTAGTAGTAGTAGTAGTAGTAGTAGTTGTAGTAGTAGAAGTAGTAGTAGTATTAGTTGTAGTAGTAGTAGTTGTAGTTGTAGTAGTAGTAGCAGTAGTAGTAGTAGTAGAAGTAGTAGTAGTAGTAGTTGTTGTAGTAGTAGTAGTTGTTGTTGTAGTAGTAGTAGTAGTAGTAGTAGTAGTAGAAGTAGTAGTAGTAGTAGTTGTAGTAGTAGTAGTTGTAGTAGTAGAAGTAGTAGTAGTAGTAAGGTGCTAGTACTAGTACTTTGAGAGGTGCTAATCCATTGGTCAATATTTTATAAAAGGGGATTCCATATTGGATTAATGAGCTATGGTAGATGTTTATGGTAATAGTGGTAGTGGTAGGTTCAATTTACTTTGAGAGGTACTACCACATTGGTCAACCTTTAGTTAAAGGTAATTTCATAGCAAATTATTGGTGTAAACAATAATCCCTGTTTATTTAAAGTTAATTTTGCTTTAAGAGTTCATTTTGACCAGACTTTCTTTAAAAAGTGATTTCCATAATATTGGATCATTGAAATAACAAATGTTTGGTTTTGGCAAATAGTCATTGGTTCATTTCATTTTTAAAGTCATTGCCAGATTGGTTTCACTTTCTTTGAAAGGTGGCTATTTGTTGAATGATTGGCCTATGATAAATGTTTACTCTGATAATGGCAAATAGTCATTGGTTCATTATACTTTTAAAGTCATTACCAGATTGGTCGCTCTTTCTTTGAAAGGTGGCTATCTGTTGAATGATTGGCCTATAATAAATGTTTATTCTGGTAATGGCAAATAGTCATTGGTTCATTATACTTTTAAAGTCATTACCAGATTGGTCCCACTCTCTTTGAAAGGTGGCTATTTGTTGAATGATTGGCCTAATATATATGTTTATTCTGGTAATAACAAACAGTCATTGGTTCATTATACTTTTAAAGCCTTTACCAGATTGGTCGCTCTTTGCTCTTTCTATGAAAGGTAATGGCTATCTGTCGAATGATTGGCCTATGATTCATTCTTATTTTTTTATTGTTAAATTGTCATTGGTTCAATTGCTAATGCCATACTGTTTTGTAATCCAATTACATATAATCACTCATTCTTAGAGACATTGATAAAGAATTCAGTGTGTTATCAATTATCATTTACCATGAATATTCTTAGTTTTCACTTACTATAAACATTAATACATTAGTTATTAGAACATTATAGGTATATATTTTCTTAATTCAAAATTTGCTCTAAAAAAATATTTGTTCCAAATAACTAATACATGGATCTCATAATGTGCCAAATAGAAAAAGGAAAGATATTTATAGGATTATACTTTTTTTTTGTAAATCTAACATTATTATTATTATTATTTATTATATTATACAATTTTATATTTGCTTTTAGTTTCTAAAGCTACTTTAACCAAACTATAAACCTGTATCAATTTAAATTTATTAACTTTATCCATAAACCTGTATTTTTCGGTTCATTAGTTTTAGAATTTAAAATTTAGTTTTTTTTTATGGGTGTATTTGAAACCTATCTTTCAGCTATTTATTTCAGATTAGTTTGTTTATTTATATCGTAAATGGTTTATTGGAAAAATTGCTAAATTGTCAGCAAAAGCCTGAAAGATTTTGGCTGGATTTCAATAACCTTATTTTTATGTCCTAGTCTAATTTTGTTATTCATATATTTTTCTGTTTAAAAATACCAAATTTTCATTTTTTTTTTAATTGATGTCTTTGCGGTGATATTGTTTTAACATTATGATCTCTGTAAAGGCCTAAAGAAAAAAAATATATTTATAAATATTTGTTTGTACTGATGTAGCATGTGTGCCTATTAGCCAAAAAAAATAATATTTGGTAAAATATAATAGTATTAGAAAAAATTAATGTTGTTGTATAATTAATAATAAATTGTTAGTTATTACTATTGGTATTTTTATTTTAAGTCTGAATTCCCTGAATTGGTTTTTACATTCTTGTTTATGAAGTAAACATATTAGTCAAGTGATTTTAGTCCAAAAAATTTGGAGCTTCTGAAAACAATATTGAATAAATTTGTAAGGCGTGAAGTCTCACGTAAAAAGGGTTTCGTTGGTATTGTGGACGAAAATTATTAAAGGGGAGGAGGGGGGGGGATGTTTTTTGACAAAATGGCGCTGAAAATTAAACACTAACCCTAAGTGGTATATATATTTGTAATCTACTCTTCAATACCTTTCATTTGATACCCCACTCAAAATTGTAAAAAAATATTTTTTTCTTTGCACGACGTGAATTATCCGCCATTTTGAATTTAAACAGCTGATTATTTTGAGTTCTCTATATTTTTCCTGTGTGCGCGTCAAAACGATCTTTTATACTGGAAAGTTTCATGTTTTTATCTATTATGGTTCAAAAGTTATTGGAACCGTACAGAGTGACAGACAGACACAGGAACGAAACTATAAGGGTTTCTTTTTTTTTGGTTTTACCAACGAAACCCTAAAAAGGGCAGTTTACGGAATATAGGGCGAAGAATATGTACAAATATCTAGTATCTGTCGCCGCACCAATATTTACTAATATCTCGCTTCCTTACGGCTTGGAGACAAATTAAGGAGATTCTCAAAAAGAAGAATGATTAAATTTTCCACTATAAAGGTCTTATTAATTTTTTAATTACAAAGAACGGTTTAGCAAAAAACATAGCTTACTTTAATTGTGTAGAGTCTGTTTTTCACGATTTTTTTTTTTACGAATTTTCGCAAACATCTCTCTTCTTCTGGGTCGGAGACCAGAGGATCAGATCAAAATTGAAGATTATAAAATTTCACACAGGAAACATTATGTTTTACGTACAATGTACAATGAACCATTTGGATAATAATAAAGTGCTCTGAAATTTCCGCACAAGACGTAAAAACTGTCAATAAGTTTGGCTTTTCCCCGAGCCAGCTCCATGGTGGGAACTGTTCTGTACCTGTGAGCGACATTTTATTGCTTAAATGAAGTTTGAAAATATTCGTGGTCTTAGACTTTTAATATTTTACAAAGATGATCATTGCGGTGAAAAATGGCAGTAACAAATATCTCGGCAGTGGTCCCACTGTGAATGTGGAACATGCTATGAAATATTTGAAAAAAAAAACAAGAATTAAAAGAGGTAATAAACGTAATATAGAACTTTTTACTGGTGTTAATTCTCTAAACAGTGCATGTGGTGGGGTGTCGACAAGATTGCATAAAAACAGAAGGTATTGTAACATTTAAAGAAGTAAGATTAAGTTTAAATATTGAGTGTAATAGTTACATATTCTTTTTATATACTCCAAGACCTTTAAATTGATGTATAACATGACATGGTAACTAAAAACTTTTTTTTAGTCACCCGCCATATTGGCCGGGCCGCCATCTTGGAAATATTAAGTGTAAAGACTCCAAGATTGGTCCAGTTGTCTAAAATTCCGAGATGTACCTGTGTGCCAAATTTCATGTTTCTAGCTATAGAATAGTTTATGAATTGAAACAAGCCAGTGGACAGACAGACAGAACCGTTATTGAAGCGAGCGTAAGCGAGCTTCTTACATTCAACGAAATATGCATCTTGGATGTTTGTCTGTCTGTCTGTCCGTAACGTTTACGTGTCCGACGTTAACTTGAGTAAAAGTTGACTGATTTAGTTGAAATTTTGTATACATGTTCCTTTTACGAATACTCAGGCTAAGTTCGTTGGACAGCGTGATCCGTCCAAGAGTTCGCGGGCAATGCTCGCGTAAACGTGAGCTTAAAATTTAAAATTGGAATTTCAGGACGGGAAAAAATTCTATCATAACCTATTCGATGAGACGAACATTTTTTTCCTATAACATTGTTTAGTAAAACCAACAACGACACCGCTATGAATTAATAAAGATCGCAAAAACTATTAAAGCGGACC
>KZ652630.1:121456-134109 GCA_001010745.2 Gerris buenoi
TATATATATATATATATTTAGGGTCGATATTATCAAAAAAATTGTTATTTTAAAAATCGTCTATTATCAAAAAAAGAAAATTCAAGTGTTTATTGTCCAAATTAAAAAATTTTAAGTCAATTGTTCGGTACCGTATCTGTCTCTTGCTTTATTTTTTCGATCCAACATGTCTTAAAATCTTAAAAAATAATCGTCAAATTTTAATGAAATTTTGATTGAAGGTTATAATTAACCTGTTGTTGGTCTCATATTGATTTCGTCCTTCTGCGCCCATTTGTTTCTCTTCCATATATGCACAAATAAACATTCATTCAAGATACAGGTGTAATCTTCAAAATGACTCATTTGATTTTTATGAATATTGGTTGGTGTGTGCCCGCAGATAGCTTTAAGATATATTTAAATTTTGCTAAATTAATGCTTTTAGTCCAAGAGATAGAGTGCATAAGAATTTCTGACGAAGTCTGAAGTTAGTGGTCGGCTATGTTCGTTTGCGGGAGATAGGAATTGGCATTTGAAGAAAACAAACCGGTGGATAGCGGTCATGTCCCGCCCATTAATGGTGGGCAATTTAATTTTAATGATAAAAAATTGCAAGATAAAAAGAACTTTTTATAAACTACGTTTTTAAATGTTCTGTCATAGACCATAAATTTGAAACCTGTCAAAATAAAGATTGTAAATATGGGACATGTCAAAACAAATAAAATAACTTGCGGTTTGTTTTCCGAACTAACTTTCCATGCAGCACAATTTGCTGAAAACTAAATAAATTTTGCTGAAATATGGCTAAAAGTATTAAAATAATGCATTGTCGTCGTGTTCTGAGCTATTCTAAAAGTTTTAAATGTCTAGCTATACTCGGGAAGTTAGTTAAAAATCGATTGCAAGATTTGTTCTGGACAAAAAACAAACAAACAAACAAGAAAGCAAGCTAATAAAAACGTAGTAATAAAATAAAAAATAATAAATTTTAAGTGTATATGGCACTTGATAGGTTAGCTATTCAAATATTACTTCAAATCAAAGTGGTCTATTATATTCGCCCACATGTTTACACGATTCATATACTCTCTATTTACTCCATCACTGTTCTTGGTAGTAGTATTAGTTCCGAATAATGAAGAGAAAAGTGGCTTATGATGAATTGGGACTACTTCATCACATTTGGTAGCAGAAGTAGTTCCGAATCAGCTAGAAACACATGGCTCACGATAGAATGCTGGATGTTTGGAAACTTGGTTGGGTTTGGCTTTAGAAGCTTGTTTGGCTGATCTCTAAAATTATGAATAATCGTTCAATTGAACAGAAAACCGGTTCACCAGATTCATTATTTACTGATCGTTCATTAATCTTTTTTTTAAATTGATTGACTCCAATAAATAAACAAACTTGTCGAGTCCTTACTAAAAGTATACTATCAAATATATTTTATCACTAACACTTCTAAAAATTATATCATTTCATTATAAGGTCTCTTTAAAATTATAACATAAATTGAAAATCGTATCGATAAATTGATTCGAAATAAAAAAAAATAACATGTTATTATTCAATCTGGTTTATTAGTTAAATTTTGCCTCGGGGAATTTTCAAAATCAAGTCATTGATACATTTGATTTTTGCACAATTATTTTTTTTCGAACGAAAAAAAAAAAATTAAACACTTCGAAAGTGAGATATTAAGTGCTATGGTTGTTTTATTTCGGTTAGATTTATCTTTGTTTGTTACTTAATACTTATAAGTCGCCGGTTGCTTGTAAGTCCTCACGGCTTATATTTATGCGTGGAATTGCTTAACTAAGTTTTTAAGCAGTTGGCAAAGTTGGAAGCACAGGGATAAGCTGTCCGGAGAACAAGATAAATATTCAGTGTCCGTCCAATTACAACTCTCAACTCTCAACTTACATTTTACAACCGACTTTAAAAATACTTTTTGAACTTAATTTACATATGATGATAAAAAAAAAAGCAAATAAAAACAGATATTTCAATGAAGTTTCATATAGGTCGAAAAAAATTTGATATAAAATTTTTTTTTTTTAAAAAAACATCCAATGATAAAGAACAAAATGTAATAAATTCTAACGGTATGAACTTGTATGATTAATTGTAATACGATTTATTATATATTTATATTTTTTTTCTTTTAATTTCAAAGTTACGATAGAATGAGATTATGACGAAACAAAGGTTTATTTGCATCTGATCTATGCATCATACACTGTGCGTTGAAGGTTATAGATTATTGACATTAAGTAACATATCACCGTGTAATCGGGTCTATTAATCTTATACGTACTGATTAATCTTTCTTTGGCTGGCAGAAATCATTCGATGGAATTAAATTTATTCACAATTAAATATGGACTAGATTATGCTGAATGCTATAATGTGATCTGCAATAAAAAAAAAAAAAAAATGAAATTAACTGGAATATCTTCGTAAATAAGTTTCGTAAGACGAAAAATCTTTTAGTTTGGTGACCTAACATCATCTACAATGTTGCTGTACTATTAGTGCTATGGAATGACATCTTTCTAATACCATCACATCATCTCAAATGTTGCTGTACTATTAGTGCTATGGAATGTCATCTTTCTAATACCCATCTCATCATCTCCAATGTTGCTGTACTATTAGTGCTATGGAATGTCATCTTTCTAAAACCCATCTCATCATCTCCAATGTTGCTGTACTATTAGTGCTATGGAATGTCATCTTTCTAATACCCATCACGTCATCTCCATTGTTGCTGTACTATTAGTGCTATGGAATGTCATCTTTCTAATACCCATCACATCATCTCCATTGTTGCTGTACTATTAGTGCTATGGAATGTCATCTTTCTAATACCCATCACGTCATCTCCATTGTTGCTGTACTATTAGTGCTATGGAATGTCATCTTTCTAATACCCATCACATCATCTCCATTGTTGCTGTACTATTAGTGCTATGGAATGTCATCTTTCTAATACCATCACATCATCTCCATTGTTGCTGTACTATTAGGGCTATGGAATGTCATCTTTCTAATACCATCAAATCATCTCCAATGTTGCTGTACTATTAGTGCTATGGAATGTCATCTTTCTAATACCATCACATCATCTCCAATGTTGCTGTACTATTAGTGCTATGAAATGTCATCTTTCTAATACCCATCACATCATCTCAAATGTTGCTGTACTATTAGTGCTATGGAATGTCATCTTTCTAATACCATCACATCATCTCCAATGTTGCTGTACTATTAGAGTTAAGGCGGAGATTCTCGTGCCTGTAGCTTGAACAAAAACATGCCAGCTGCCAGCTACTTGCAAGCGCAAGGTACTTGCACGTGGATATGTTAAATGGCATGCCTGTAGCTGGCAAGCAAGCAGATAAAAACTTAATAAACATGTTTGGTATGACAGTTACTGGCAGAGACCCTCTTTTGGCATGCAAGCTACTTCCCCAATTTGACGCCATGTGTATCTCCACCTGTATGGAATGTCGACTTTCTAATACCCATCAGATCATCTCCAATTTTGCTGTACTAGTGTTGCTGTTGAGTGAAGTGTGGCGATGACTTTATAGCAACCAACAGACCCGATTAAATGAGCGAAGTCTGTTTCGCTAAGACGGCAGGAGTTCTTCAAAGCCATATTAAATTTTACTCAGAAAATTAAAAGATCGTGGAGAAAAAACTTGATCGATTCTTAAGGCACCATACACGGTCCCAATGTTTGTGCTAACATCATGTTTGCGCGAACATTTTGACCGTGTATGGGGGCCTTTAGATTATTCTAAGAGAAAAATAGTTACGTCTAAGCAGCTAGAGGTGCTCGAATTTATACTCTGACTAAATTAAGTAATGAAGTCCTTATATAATAGTATTTATATATTTTTATCAAATGCTGAATGGAGCAATATAATTGAATCATTAAGTTAAACATTGCAGCTTTAAAACGTTTTATTTATTAACATTTCGCTACTTTTAAACTTTGAAAAAGCAGTTGGCAAGAATTGCATAGTCTTTTCTCACTGATTATTATTACAAAGAAACAACTATGAACTTAATGCTAATATTGCTATTTAGATCTTAGATTGCAATACAAAAACAAAAACAAGAAAATCCTTAAAGCACATGAATTATACAAAAGATTTATTTAAAATAACACATATTGTCCTACATACCTAAAGAGACACTCCTTACAAAAAAATACAAAGTAAATTAAAAAAAACTATCTTATATTATAATTTAAATTCAGATAAAAAAGAAACCACACAAATTGCTACTTTTATTGTCTTAAAAGAAATTTATGACATAATCCAACTAATATTGACATGATTTAGTTTTTTGTTTGTATTTCAATTTTCATTTGAACTTATTCGAGGACAAGTACAAATCATTAGAATCATTAAAAGAACCATAAATTACTATTTTAAATCAAACGATGTCGAGTAAAATTTAGAAATATTCTCATTAATTTAGGTTTTGTGTGCATTACTTGAAAATCAGAGGTTTATAAGTTAGTTGAATAAGTCAACTTATATGGACTTAGTAACTTGACCTAAGTTACTTATTAAAGTCAGTACTTGGTAGTTAGATAAATAAAGTTTTGTAACTTATTAACTTTTTTTGCGATTACATGAATATGTGTAGCTATATGGAACTATTATGCAGGTATTCATTAGTGTTCAGCCGTATAGTTCAGGTATAATTTATTTTAAGTTCATTTTGTTTTTTTTTTATATTTTTAGTGAACTGGATTACAATTTTGATTTAATAAGGTATAAATAAAGTTGGACATTAATGTACATAACGATTATTTATTATGTCTAATTCAACTCTTTAGATTATTCCTTATAGCATTTTTTTTGTTATTTTTTCTTCTTATTCCTCCCTCATACTTATTGTCTTGTACTTTATTATTAGATATTTGCAAAAAGGTATTTAGATTGTACTACTTACAAAAAAAAGATACGATATAATATTTAAATAAATAAGGTTCTTTATTTTATACAACGAATTAAACACACAATAAAAAAAAACTACTTTACGATGCAGAAATTGGCGAGCCTTGAGATTGGATTGTTATTATAACTTGCCTGAAGGCAATTTTTTTAAGTTGCTTGATCTCGTAACGCCACTATACTTGAGGGTAAAAGTTTCGAAATTTTCCTTTTTTTTCTATATGTGTGATAAATGATGATGATTCTTTGATATTGTTATAGCTACTCTCTTATGGTGTACAAACAAACTAAACCGCCTTAAGGGGAAACTTTTTCAAAAGAAAAGAAAAATACTAGATCTTAAGGGTCATTA
The DNA here is from genome assembly GCA_001010745.2 of Gerris buenoi. NCBI lineage: Eukaryota > Metazoa > Arthropoda > Insecta > Hemiptera > Gerridae > Gerris > Gerris buenoi. The sequence goes on from KZ652630.1 coordinate 126,770, forward strand.
CTGTATATTAGCATACAAAAGCCCCGGTAGCTGTACATCAGATAACTCAGAAGTGGTGTATGCTAGAACAAGGAGCTTGTTTTGTAAAACTTTTTTTTTTCTTTTTAAGAAAATAGTAATAAAAGACAAAGAAAAAATTCAAATCTGATCTGGAATATGGTTTCAAGAAAGCATTATGTTTTATATTATTTATATTATTGTTAGGATACGGCCAAGGTTCCGAAGCAGGTTCAGGTTCAGACTCCGAAAATAAGCGCGAGAATTCATAAAATATTATAAACCCATATAGTTTCGTCTGTATGCCTCTCTGTCAGTCTGTCACTCTGTACGGTTCCAATAACTTTTGAATTAAAAGAGATACAAACAGAAAACTTTGCAGTATTAAAGATCTTTTTGACGCGCAAACAGGATAAATATAGCAAACTAAAAATTATCAGCTTTTCAAAAACAAAATGGTGAAATAATTTATGTCACGAAAAAAGAAAAAAAATGTTGAATCAAATGAAAGGTATTGAAGAGTAGATTTCAAAAATATATAAACTTGTGGTATATGGTTAATTTTTCATGCCATTTTGTCAAAAAAAAACATCAATAACAACGAAACCTTTTTTTTTACATGAGACTTCACGCAAAACCATTTTATTTCCTTAAGACGTATGACAAGGCAATCCCATTGTTAACCATGACCGAAAAATTGCATCCAGAAACATTCCAAGTCACCTTTCCTTCTCAAACCTTGGTTGAAAGTGGAAGGTCAGGATTTATTAGCAGAAAAGTGCACATGCCACTTTTACTCTTCAAGATAATATCTGTCCTACAGTCATTCTTAAGGTAAGTTTTCCAAGACGAAACTCCAGCGATAGACGCTCAACGATAGTCGCTCACCGACTGTCGTTCTTCTTACGGACTTTGGTTTGGGGCTAGAGGCACAATACCAATGAAAACAAAACTATTTTTCGACAAAATCGGCATCGATCGAAATTTTTTAAGACTCCTAGCTGAAAATATTATTTTAGATTCTCAAGGTATTTTAAATAACCATATTTATTAATTAACTAACTTATATTAACTTAATTAACTTTTATTAGTTATATTTTGTGTTAACTAATTTTAAACTAACTTTAAAGTACTGTTATACTTCAACTGACTGTACGAATGTATTATATTCTATTTTATGTATTTATTTAACAATTGTCTTTTGATTGATTACTATGGTGTGTTTATAGCAATCCTTTAATGAAGGACAGCTCCTCTTTGTACTTTTTGTCAATAAAGTGTTTCTCTCTTCTCTCCTGCATGATAAGAATCGCTAAACATACAAACTCAGAAGAGGAGTCCTCAGCGATAATCGCCCAGCGGCTATCGCTTTCGCGTCTATCGCTGGAGTCGCTTCTAGGAAAATAAAGCTTTAATCAAGTCCTAATTATTGTCAGTTGACCTTCATCTGGAGATGTACTGACATTTCAAGACGTTAAAAGTTGCTGCATCGTCTACTAGATCGCAGGTCCAAAATTACTTTGAACAATAAATTCATAATCTACAACACAGTTATAAAACCAGCTTGGAGTTACGCTTTTGAGGTTTTGGTAGCACCAAGCCTTCAAACTTCCGTCTACTCCAAATCGAGATCAAAATCAGCGACATCCAACACAGTTCTTGGCCAAAGCTTTGTTCTTGCTTGCTGGTTAAACTCCATCTCCAGGTTGTTATGGGTCTTCCCCCACCTCTCTCCGGGTCCCACCCTAAGATTACTCTTCTAGTAGCCCTTGTGGTTGGTTACCTGGGCAGGTTTCCAACCCTGCTACATTTTCTGTCCTGGATATCATTTTATTAGGTTGCTCAGCCGTCCTTCTCCAGACTTTCTCGTTGGAAATGGTTTTAGTCTAAAAGACCCTCAGAATTCTTCTTAGGCTGCGGTTACCAAAGGGCTAAACTTTGTTCTCAATTGGCACTTCCATCTTCTACCTCTTACAACCGGTAAGCAGTACTGATTTTACAATAGCCCGGATTGTTCTTAGCATTTTTCTTCTTTTATATTAGAGTGATTAGTATCTGAATTACACACTGTGGCCACTCAGCTGCAAAGTTAGATTCTTACACAAACAGTAACAGTAAGCGAAGAACTGAAAAAATTGTATTTTTTTTTTTTCGCAGTTTTTGCATTTTTCTCATAACGCAACATGCTTAAGCGGCCCACACACACTCAATAGTATTGTCGATATACAATAGTATTGTCGATATACAACAGTATTGTCGATATAAAACAGTATTGTCAATATACAACAGTATTTTCAATACTATTGACCGTGTGCGGAGTTGGTATTGAAAAATCAGTGTAGGTGAAAATTTGTTATTGAATTGCATATTGACAATAGTATTTTCAATAATATTATTGACATTAATTTCATTAATATTGATCGTGTGGGGGAGGGGATTAACTATATTGGGGGGCTTTACGAGGTGGCAAAGTTGAAATTCGGATTCAGAACCCCCAAAAACATAACAAATTACTACAGTCTATAAGATTAGAGATGGCACAATCAAAAGGCGGGAAAATTTTGGGGGAAACGATTTTATGTTGAATGCAACTTCAGAAAAAAAAAATGCTCTACTCTACCCCTGTTCCACAAAAAAAATATAACATGGCAACACCGATTTTCCCTTTTTATAACCCCAAAACTACCTCCACATTTGTTGTTTCCCGCCTTCCATTGTGCCAACTCTAATCTTATAGACTGTAAGTTAATTAATTACTGGGTGGTTTCCCCCACCTAAATACTTTTTTTTTTTGTTAATTTTCACATTTCTAGCAGATATTGCGGTTTTGCCGTGGAGATGTGATATATTTTTTTATAACTGTAGAGACTGTTATATGTAGAGACAATATTGTCATGAAGTTGACGTGAAACATTTACTTCAATGGATCCGTTTGATGAGTGGAAAAAACTTTCTTAATTTTTAAATATTCATCAGTTGTCTTTGCAGATGCGTGTTTTCAAATCTACTGAAGCGAGTTGGATTAAATTTAATTAATAAATTTATAAAAGTGGATTAAAAATGTTGGAATCAACTACTTGTTCTTATGATATTTTGTTGTTATTATACTTTTGTTGCGTTCTTTAAAGTTGACTCACTATGATCTTTAATAATTATATTCAAACATAATTATTGAGTATTTAAGAGTAATTTATATTCAAAATTATTATTTATTTGATTTTATTATTTTAGTTAAATACTTCATTATTAAATGGCCTTGAGTTAGGACAACCTTGAGATGCAAATATTGTAGTATTGAAAATGATGTAATTACAGCGTTATTAATTATTCAGTAGATAATTAAACATGTTATAAGGATTAATTATTCATGAATAAAGATCGATTGTTATTCTTAACTTTAAATTAATTGTTTTAGAACGACAGAGTTCATACAATACATCATGACAGTTCCGAACAGATTCAATATTTCATTAATTGAGATATTCATCTAAGAGCTAATAATTACAAATAATCTTAACTATATTATAATAAATCTTAAAATAATAATCTTTTGATAAAATCTCTTCATGGTAATGAGTTTATTTACTCTCATTAACATTCGTATAATGAGAGCAAAAGAGAAAAATATAATGGCACTAAAATGTGTATTACAGTAATAATAAAAGCGCTAAAAAATGCAATAAGTTGAATTAATATTAAATTCGATTTCTGTCATGTGAATTTCTCCATGTTTTTTTTCCGGCATTGATACAGTATAAGAGGGTGAAAGCTTTATTACAGACGTTTATTGTAAAATAATTCAACATATTATAGATAATAAATTAATAAATGTTTTTTTGTAAATATTTCGACGTGTTAGATAGGCACTATTGTAGACATATTCTGTTCAATATTTCAACTTATACATAGCCAATTTATATACATTTACTATAGAATTTGTAAATAAATATATAATCAATTAACGTATATTTTATAATGTTTCAACATATATAAATAGTCAATATATAGACATTTACTGTGCAATAATTTAGCATATATATAGTATAGTCAATTTAAATACGTTTCTTTCAAGAATAAAATAATATTTCATCATAGAAAACAATTTATAGACGTTTATTTTACTTATAATAGTATATTTATAGAAGTTTATTTTACACTATTTTAACATGTAGATATAGTATAATTATTAATATAACACCTTATAATTATTAATATAAGGTGTATATTGTACAATGTTTCAACATGAAGATAGTCAATTTAAAGACGTTTTCTGTACCATATTTCAGCATTAACAAAGTCAATTTATAGACGTTTATTTTATAATATACCAACATATAGATAGTATATTTATAAACGTATATTTAAAGACGTTTTCTGTACAATGCTTCAGCATGCTGTTGCTGTGCAACTAGCAGCATGAGTATACGACATTCAACCACCTCTAACCACTTGTAGAAAGTCAACTATTTATAGACGTTTATTTTAAATTATTTCAAAATTTAAAAAGTATTTTTAGAAACGTATATTTTTCAATATTTCAAGACATAGATAGCAAATTTATAGAAATTTTATTAAATAAGATAATCAATGTATAGATATTAATTGTACAATGTTTATGTTTACTTATGAGTATAATTATTTTTGTAACTATTCCATTTATTATTATGATTTAGAATTTAGCTAGAGATATAGTGGTCGGTTTCAGCCTTAAATTTTGAAATGAAAAATACTGCACTGAATCTTCGTGAGGGGAATCATTTTGGCGTAACCTTTTACATAACATTTACATTTTACATTTTTTTATCAATCAAATGTGCAAAAATTATCTGGTTATTAATAAATTATAGCGGCCTTTACACATACGTTCTTTCCTGCAGGATAGAGCAACAAACGGGAAAGAGCGCCAGTGTAAAGGCTGCACTGGAGTGAGGGATTACGCGTCCACAGAGACGCACGCTTTACCACGCGTAATCTCCTTAATGTAAAGGTGACAGCGAGCTTTCCCACAGGCCTGCCGTGTTCTTTAAATTTACCCTCACTGTGCCCCCTAAAACTTTTTGCCTGACGACCACTCCACGCTCCGAGGATTGCGTGCGAGATTCTTCTTTACACAGGCGTTCTTTCCTTCGCGCCAGCACGGGGGCACGCTTTCCTGTAGGAAAGCGCGTATCACTTTTATAGCTACTAAATCTTTCCCACACGATTACTTGCACGGTTTTACTCGCGCGCAATCCTTCACGATTCAGGCCTGCAGGAATAGAACATAGGAAAGAACGTATGTGTAAAGGCCGCTTATACATTGAATAAAATCATGAACTTGACATGTTCATGGTGTTGGTCTCGCTAAATGCCCCAATATTTTTGGGTAGGTAATTCTTGTAATTATTTAATTGCAATTCGAGTAAAAAAAAGGGTTATTCGTAAATTTATAATCAATAAATTGACAAGTTTGATGCATGTCACATCAAAAACACCCCAATCATCAGAATGTTCAAAGAATGCTGTAGGTTACGCCAAAATGAATCCACTTACGAAGTTTCAGAGTATTTTTTATTTTAAAATTTAAGGCTGGGACCGATCACTAATAGAATGCATTTAAGTACATTTTATTAAATCAAAAACTTTTTTAGAACTCTAAATTGCTACGACAATAGTTCGCAGGAAATAATTATTAGATGTTAGAGTCACAAAACTAATCGTTAAACAAAGAAGAAATAAATTAACAATGTATAAAATAATTAGTAATTTATCTTACAAAAGGTTATTTAATTTTGGTTTTAATTTAACAGCTGGTCAATGTGAGTTATGGAGGATGGTTTGCAGGTAAGAGTTATTGCTAGAAATTGTCCTCACTAAGTTCTCTTCTTTGTCTTTGGAATGTGTATTTACTGTTATTAATATATTCACTCTGTAAGTATTCCACTTTGTAAAATAACTAATAAACAAACTATGTGTTATTTTGTTCTACCGTTAACTCGCATTGTAGAAAATGATAAATGCCTCTTTTGATTTCTTTTCTTAAAGAAGATTCGTTACTTTAAAGATGTGAAGAATTTTACTGGATTTTAATTATTACTCTTCAAATGGCTAATTATATTAAATTAATTAAAATTATAATCTCTTAAATACTCACGAAAAGTTCGAAGATATCACTAAACAAACTTTATCTACGATTGATACGAAATATAAACATTATATCTATGTTTAGATTTGTAGAATGATTCTTTTTGAAGCTATATTCAGGACCAAAAAAAGATGAATTTTTCACCTGAACGCGCGATTAGCGAAAATGTTTGGATTCTAATTTTGCTGTTTGTTTAATTAAGGTAACTGTTTATATCGAGTTTTTAGAGAAAAACAATGAGTGATTTAAGTGATTATGACGAATATGAGAATTATACGCCTCTCGAAATAAATAATTCAGCACAAAATACAACTAATGAATCAATGTCATCTTAATCAAAAGAGAAATACGAACTTACACACAGGAAATTTATTAATTTGTTTCTGTACTTATTATTAAAATCCAACAATCGTAGCTAAAGTACGGTACGTATCAACTCGTGCGAAAACTGCATTTTGCTCTGCTCGTGTAGTTTTTCTACTCTCGCATAGAAAATGTTACTTTCCACACTAGACGCGTAATGTACTATTTTATTTATGTAATATAATATGCTACTAAATAACACGAAATCAGTTCTAACTTCAATTGTTCAGTCGACTTCAGTTATTATAACTTTCTTAGTCAGAACTAATTTTGCGAAGACTGAAATGGTTTTGACTGGAATGGAGCAGTTAAGGTGAGTCGTTCACCAGAACCGTGTTCCGGCCGAATAAAACCGACCGCATCTTCAGCAGTGGTCACAGTGTACACGTTTTGAGGTCTCCTGAATCCAAAAAAAAGTGGTTTTAAAAAATCTCTGTCAACTGCCGCCTATCGTCAGTCACCTATCATCTGTGCAGACGCGTGGAGCATAAACTCCTGGGCTGATTTTGGCTGAACTTGTTCATTGCACTCTTAGGATTCGTTCATATATTTACTTTTATGTACTGTGCCGGTAAAATAAAAGTATTTTGTTAAGCCTCGGTCCATTGAGATGGGGAATCTCCATTTATGTTTTGTATTATTGTACTTACATGCACGCCGTCCTCTTTTGTTACTTAAATTTGATAATTATTATTAAACCATAAAAAAAAAAAAAATACGTGTGAAGTCGTGGGACACCTGGTAGTAACGAAATTCCTTACGCTTTTTATTAAATATAAATTATAAAATCACAGTAATAACTACTTATACATGGTGGAGTTAGAAAAGAGACAAAATTAAAAGTAACTAACTATTT
>KZ652631.1:19156-29391 GCA_001010745.2 Gerris buenoi
AAAAAAAAAAAAAAAATTCTAAAAGTAGACGAAAATTAATCCCATAAAATTAATACCTAAATTTTACAGCCCTTTTTAAAAATATGGTAGTTTTATTTTATTTTGTTTTTAATTTTTCACACTGAAGACTTGATTCTCCATCAAACTGTATAAAGCTTAAAGTAGAATTATCATTCTGATATGTGCAACTAGTATTAGGTTTTTATTGCAAATAGCTTTCGAGTTATGGCGTATTAAAGTTGGGATTATCTTTTAGGAAATAACAGTGTCTACTCAATAAATGTTGAGTCGGAGGGAGACTGGCTAGATTGAATGATGCTTTGGCCAATTTTATGAGAAGTTTGTACCGTAGGTCATTGAGGTTATCCGTTTTTTACCCCCATATCAACAACTGTTCATAGTTAATAATGGAAAAAAACCAACTACAATCAACTATGTTTTGAGAATATTTAAAAAAAAAATCCGTTTTAGCAGGACCTTAAATGTTAAAATAATATTGTTGGAAAGGTAATTAAAAAAAATGGTACAAAATTTACTCTACTTCATTAAATACCAGAATCATTTTTTCGATAAAATCACTCCTTTATAGTGAAAACCGGCTAAAACTAGGAAAAGTCCAACATCTTGAGGTTCTTCGGCATCGGCGGCGCTCCACTGAGGTCGAAAAACTGAGGTCAAATTTCATTTGAATCTACACCTACAACATATCAAAGAATCAAAACTACCCGACCTTAAGCAAGCGAACCCCCCTTTTTGACGAAAGATTGACTGGACTATAGGGAAACTTTTATAAGCTTGTTTGTTTTACTTAATTAAAATGTAATTACTTATAATTAAAATACTCTGCCAATTAGTGTGGCACATAGCTTCTAGCTTATTCGCGTTATATTTTGAATACTTTAATGCTTTCATACTATTAAAACGTATTATTGTCAAATTTATTGAATTTTCTCTAATTTTTTAAAACTTTCGAAATTGTTTTGATTTATTTCATTAATTAAAGTATCAATGTGGCAAAATTTATGGAGCTAAGACGGTTGAAATTGATCTGGGGCTATCTGTCTATAGTAGAGTAGCCCTACTATAGACAAAATCAGATTAGTGCTTTTGATGATAAAGGAGTAAATATAAGTACATATGTTTTTATGCGCATGTGGAAGAGAAACTAATCAGCACAGAAGGTTTCGCAAAAATTGAGAGACAGACCGGCAGACAGACACGATACCAAAAATGTTCGGAACCGAACTGTTCCTAGACACATAAGATAAGTCAGAAAAGCGATGATGATATCTTTACATTTGTGGGCATTAACAGGTCTGGTCTGCGGCGGCAGGCTAGATCGGCGGGAGAGGAGACACGCATAGATAGACCGGATGTGTCTATCTATGCGTGTGCGATCTATCCCGCCGCGGCGGGATAGATAGTTTGAATATCCCTACGTATGTGAGTACCTAATGAGGGTTTGACACGCTTCGACGGTAGCGTCCGTTTGAAGCCTGTGCTTGAAGCGGGAGTAGGTATGGAGTCACTTTAAACCATCCCCACTCCTGACCTCCGACGTCATACCTCCACTCCTCGTGGCCTATGCTACTGTCTAAAGTCTAGTGATGCTATTATTATGACCAACGCATTCCACAGCCAGCCCATCCCGGTAAACGTTTCAGAGGACAAAAGCTAACAACAGGGTTAAATAGAAAACAGCACCAGGCGGAAAATTCCTCAATTAACTTGAGTGAATGACCTATTCACATGTCGATCATCTGTATATTGCAAGCTGTGACAATTACCAGCTACTCGAAATTAATAATCTAATGTTTATTTCTAGATACATAATTTTCACTAATGCTCATACGTCAATTAGTTATTCCATTATCATTTAATTAACCGATTGTTCATATCTTTATATCTGGTAAAGTAAAATGTCTAAACAAAATCTAAAGCTTATTATAACCAATTAAATAGCTCTAGTAAAGTACACCCACTAAATTACGAACTGAGTCAAACATCCGGAGACAATAATAATAAATTAATAAAATTTGATCCCATTGCTTTTAGGATTAGAACAAGGGATTCTTAGGATGTCATCCCTTTCCGTGTAATTTTCTAACAATAGTTTCTGGAATGAAAGGATTAACTTGTAATATTAATTAAAACCGGGAAATTTCTCTAAGAACATCTTTGGCACTATCTTTCACCACGAAGATTCATAATCTAAAGATATTTCCTAGTAAATTTAACCGTATCTATTTTTATCTTAGAAGTACTTTTTTCCCTTAGGTTTTCTTCCAACTTCTTAGTTCTTTATACCCTATCTACTGTTATTCACACCTTCCAATAATTCACACCTAAACGACTTAATACAAGAAAAAGAAGGAAAGAGAGGAAAATAAAGAGTCTAAAAAATATTACAGTATTTATTTCTTCGAGAATAAAAAAGGGGAGGAGCCGAAAACGAGTTTTCCAATACTATAAATTCCCTCTCCTTGGTCTTCAGACTGAAATATAGGAGAAAAACCGTTGGCAAATGTACCAATTTTCCAAGATACATTTAAGCCAGTGAAAGAAAGTGGACTGGTAACTAAATCAAACAGACTACCTAGATAGCAGGATGGCAATCAGCAAAACTATACTTAAAAAAGTATAAATAGATAATTCATTCTTAGTAAGCCTTAAAACCAACTGCTTTATACCTAAGTATAATTCACTAGAAGTGTACCAGATTCTTTATTTAATCAAATGATACCTTTAAACAAGTCTTACACTATATTGCCAACTATACAATACTTGAATTAGTGTAAAAAAGTTATCCAAAGAACCATTTAAATACAACTTTAAACATAAAAGTCAGTTTCCTGAAAAAAGTTTATGGATAAATATAGCAGAAACTGCAAGTGTCGGGTTCGATTTCCCGCTGGGAAGGAATTATACTTATCGTAAATTTTGATAAAATGTTCACTAGTAATTAAATTTAACCACGATTACCTGAAACGACTAATAAATTGAAAACACCTGCACGAAGTATGTCACTACATACATGACAAAGTATAGTACAAGTTGCATCGAACAGATGTTTAAATTGTAAAAAGCAGTAATAAAATAATTAATTTTAAAATAATTAATAATTAATTTTCAATTAATTTATTAAAAATTATTTTTTAATAATTTAATTTGTTTTTTAAAAATTAAATAAAATTTGTTGGCTGAAGCGAAAAACAGACTTACTTCATAAATACTAATGAAGCTTAGAACACATAACTACCGACTAATGTGGTAAAGAACAAAAGGTGAAACAATAATTACAACATTGATTAGTATGGAAAAAATATGAAGGATAAATAATACCGACGATGGCAGCACCTGCGTGATTGCATCATCCCGACAATGGATTACGCCTAGTAAAGGAACTCCCGCCAAATCAAGGTACAATCTACGGTCTTGGACCTAGGGAACCAGTATAAATACGCCTTTCTTTTCTCTAGTCGACTGTATATCTTGTTTTTGCTTCAAATCAACAACACGATGCACCACACTCCTAAAAAGGCTTCCATTAGTGGAAGCGAAACGTCGGACTTGAACCACTTCTTGACGTGGATTTCATCGGAAAACCAAGCTTTTTGTAACAAATAAATAACACAAACCCAATTTAAAATCAAGCTTAGACTTTTGTTTACTAATTTAAGATAGAAATAAATTTTTACGCTACACAGATAGTCCGGAACTTAGCGTGCATAAAAGTGACTAACATCAAGCTAGACTTTTTTTTATAAGATATTAGTATTTTGATGCACTTTAAGAATATGTAGTCTGTTAAAGTCTGTGGGACATAGCTTGGCAATTAAAAATATCTGAACACTATTTGTAAGAGGTATAACAGCTTTGTCTTAGACAACTTCCTCTAAAGACCTCCATACACGGTCAAAATGGTTGCGCTAACATTTTGACCATGTATGGGGCAGAATGATGTTTGACGTGTATGACCTAAATTTACCCGACATATGTTTGAGCAAACATAATTTTTGCGCAAAATGTTCGATCGTTGGGGCCTTTAGAAATCTATTAAAGCCTTGAATATAACTAAATTTTGTGTAAAACAAACAACCAATGTAGTTGAAGGTGCCTTAATAGTATTGTATTGTAATTTCCAAATCAAGTGTCTTGGCTGTATTTTTTGCTGGCTATCTTGAACCTGTTTACGTATACCTATGTTTCTCTTCCCTTAGGCTTTAGTTCAGGATTAGCGTGTATAAAACCGGACTGACTAGCATCAAGATAGAATTTTAAGTAAATTAATCTCTTGGTGCCCTTTAAGAATATGTGGTCAACTAAGTTCGGCGTCAGGACATAGCTTGGTCATAGGCTAGTCACTCAAAAAATGCAGTCAAGAAGCTTTATTTGGAAATTACAATACTATACTTCTTAATCACCTTCAACTACATTGGTTGTTTGTTTTACACAAAATTTAGTTATATCCACTTTTTAATAAATATTTTAGAGGGAGTGCTCAATAAATGACAAAGCCATTACACCTCTTGAGTTTAGTAAGCATAAAAAAATTAATATAACAATACATTAATATTTTTTTGATTAGGGTAAATAAATCGTAATTGTGTCTTTTTAGTAATTAGTACCTTCGTGATTCATTTATTCTACGTTAAAATTATGAATAATAAATGTCTCATTAGACTGATTTAATTAAAAAAACAGAAATGAACTACAATAAGCTAATATTAATTTACGAATAGCTGAGGAAATAATTAATGTCATTAGCATATTTATCCAGTAAGAAACAAATGAAGCCATTATTACCTAACTGTTAGAAATACAAAATATTTTTGTGAAAATTAGTTCTATTATTTATTTAAAACATTTTTTTCCCCTTCCACTCGCATTGTTATTTTATTTAAACATATCTTAGTAACAAAAATACCTTTTTAAAGCGATGTTATTAAAATAATAATATTACAAGAATTTCAAAAGAAAGGAGGCAAATTTAAAAAAGAAAACTACAAAAAAAATAAAACAGGTATTGACTAAATGACGAAAACACGAAATACACTTAATTGAGACGTTATTATAAAAAAAGGTCAAATTAAGGTACCTACTACAATTATTCCAAGACGCAAAAAGGGGAAGAAATTAATTTTTTTTTTTTTCTTTACTTGGATAAGGATTTTTAGAAACTAATTTTCTCGCTCATTATCTTTTAAAATAACAAAGAATTGTCAAGTCCTTTACTTACTTTTTCAGACTTGGATTTCGTTTTCTTTCCTTCTTTTTATTCTTGAATAGAGAAAAAGGTTCTGGTAGATTAAACCGAGATTCCCTTGGCCACTCGTGTATTATCAAAGAAACGGGAGAAAAGGAGTCCCGTTCCCTTTTTTTGCAGAGAAGCAAATAAATTGTATAGGGGAGATAGAAAAGGAAGGAGGTAAGTTCTCAATTAATTAAAAGGTGGATGAAGTAAAAGGCTTTAGAAAAGCCGAGAGAGGGAGGACATGATTAGTAGAAGTAAAACACCTGGTTCTTTGGACAGGATAAAACGGGCCGGATCTACAAAGAAGAATTTCCAAGCAAGAAAGTGGAAGGACCGCCGGTGGAGGGTCTCCTGGCGATAAACGGAGAGTGGACCTAAAAGTTTAGAGGTACTTTAAATAAAGTAGGCTTTGCACCGGTGTGTTTAAAGGGACATTCTCCATATTTATGCACGTGGCTAGTGGTTAACCGCCACTCTTCTTTGAAGTGCCCTTAAGTAAAGATTAAGTGGTACTTAAAGAGTTACGGCGGCCTCAGATTTATCTGGTTCTATACTTAGGTGATAATGATTATAACTCAGCATGCCCAAAAGAGAAATAAACACCTATAAAAATCATACATAATCAATTCTAAATTAATTTTACTTGCAGCATATCAAGTTATGTGAGACCGTATCAAAAGTCATAAGTCAATCCACTAAATATGTTCATGGTTATCTCTTGGTTTCGGTTTTGTTTTTAATTATCTTTTATTTGACAGTCGCTGCTAAAGTTATTCTTCACGAGGGTTGAATTAAGTCAGTAATAAGCTGGGGATTACTTGTATTTTCCAGCAACGCTGAGTAATCCCCCTCTTCACCAGCGATTTATAAATACTTTTAACCGAGTCGTTTAAAGCCGTTGTCTCCTTTGACCTTATCTCTTCGGGTATTAAGGGAAGCACTACGGTAATTGAGTCTTCGCGATATCCCTCACTGATTATACTGTGGGTACAAGTAGTTTATGGATATAATCCCGGGCCGCAATATAGCCGAGGAATAATTACCGAGTAATTTAACCGCACGATAAATTAAACCTTTAATGAAACCCGGAGTCTTATTAGTGCCAAGTCGTACGTTCGAATCGGGCGATAAAAAAAGAAGAAAAACGTTAATAATTTGTATAAATCGCGAGCTGGATCGCGCTTTAAAGCAAGGCTATTAATAAATCGTTTAAGCTTTGTCGGGGCGGAGGGTCGGGTGTCGGTAGCGTCTAGTATAATTACCAGTTGATTTATTTAGGAAGGGGACTCGACGGTAGGTGTTTGATGAAGGGAGAGGATGAGGAGTAATTTAGTAATATAATATAGAAGGGGAAAGGAGGATTACGGTGGTGGTGGGGCTAAAGGGGACGGGCGGGTTCCCCGGGCCGGGACGAGGGAGATAGAGCGAGTCGAGGTCTGAAGGCTCGGTTAACACAGTCCTCTCCATATGCATGGGATCAGTAGGAGCGGGAAGGGCAAGGCAAGCAAGGGTTAGCAAGGCGAAAGCAACCTGTCCTGTAGTTTACCTAGGCGTCTCCCCGACTCTCTAAAGACAACACAGTCAGACATGCCCATTATAATATTCGACCTAGAGCTCTTGGAAGTCTTCCCTATTATTCGGAAGGGTTTCTAACTCGCCCCCATCCTGTTCGTCCTCTCTCCTCCTGTATAACGGAATTTAATCATGGTAAAACTTTATCCGGCAAAACAATCGAACGTCAAACATCTCCTTTTTAGCAGGAGAGTGAATAACTGACGGAACAATCGCGATATAATATGCAGAAGGGATAATGGTTGTTTAGCAAATGAATCGTGCAAGATTCAGCGACGCTATTACAGTTACGTCAATCTCCTTAACGCGTTATCACTTTAGATTCTCTTGACACTTCTCGCTTGATTTGTTTAACGGCAAGAATATTGGGTTTAGGCCCAAACTGATATTATTAAAAAAAACCTTAGATTACTTGTAGCGATTACAAAAACGAATAGACTGCCAATTAGTGTGGCACATAGCTTCCTGCATCCACGTACTTTATTGTTATCTTTACATTAACATTATTGCTATATTGATTATTGTGTAAAAACTATGAATAGTTTTAGCAACCATTAACACTTCATAGCAGTCCCTGTTTATTTTACTAAAAAATTGTATTTTGTAAAAAATGTTTTGCTCATTGAATAGATGAAGTTAGATTTTTTCCCGACCCGACCTGAAATTTCAATTTTAAATTTGAAGTTCACGTTTACGCGGCGCGTGAACGCTTGGACGGATAACGCTGTCCAACAAACTCGTCCTGGACATTGGTAAAATAAACATGTATACCAAATTTCATCAAAATCGGTCGACATTTACTAAAGTCTATCCTTGGAATAATCGGATGCATAAAAAAAGTTCTTCCTTCAAAACGACCACATAGCTTCCGTTCCCTTCGGTAAGCTCGGAAGCAATTGTAACGTATAAATTAAATAACTTATTCGAGGGGGTAGGTTATAGGTTTGAAATTGACTATTGTGTTAACTTATTACTATTGTGTTAACTTAAACTATTGTGTTAACTGTTTCAGTTTTAGCAGCAACCATACCACAGAAATTTAAGGCGTGATGTCTCAACTAAATGAAGACTGCCAATTCACGATTAGACAGTCTACAACGCCATTGCCTTGTTGAAAGGTCAGATAAAACATGACCGGAGGAGAGAAGACAGTTAAATGCTGGAGTAGATGCTTTGGGTTATAGTAAGACATCTATGTTAGACACTGGCATCTCTCTATTTTCCCATATATTTAAACTTAAAATAGAGCTGTCCAAGTTAACAAGTGTATTTTAAATAAATTAAACCTTCGAACTAAAATGAATTACTCTCTTGACACATCTCAAGTTAATTTACACTCTACAATAATTGATATATTTAGTTTTGAAACTTGAAAACTAAGAAGAGATTCTTCGAAGATGCTCTTGTGATTTGTACAATGGGAATTGCTTAAAATACACCGAGAAAGTGGTTCTATTTCAAATCTAATGGCGTGTTTTATGATTTAACTTCTAGAGCCATTTAACTGATTTACGAGCCTCAGCCTGAACACCAGCAGTCCTGGAATTAATGAATTTTAGCTTTCTCTTTATTGCCAACTTGAAGGGGAAGGGGGTTATTAAATATTCAATGTTCCCAATTACCCACTTCTCCTATATTTGCGATAAATTTAGGTTAATATATAAATTCAAATGTGCGATAAAGATTAAATATGTATTAATTTTAATTTAAATTCAATTTTCCATATACCTATGCAAAGATTAAACCAATTTTATGCACACATTCTATTCTGGGTCGCTCTGGTCGTGAGGCCATACCGGTTCGAGAGCAGTCTAGACGCAGACGCGAAGGATATGACAATATAAATATGTATTTGAACACCCTTTATTGTCCTTGTATAACTTTATAATTGACCGATTGAATTCATGTTTTTATTAAATATCATTTTTAATCAGCCACCATTTCGGTAAATTAAGTACATAGTTTTTTAAAATACATATACATATATAAATATGTAATCCCTCAGCTTTAAAAACCATTGGTTCCCAATATTTCGTGTATATACTGAGTGAATATTTATATACCTAAATATATTTAAAAAAAACTATTTATTTTACCGAAATGCCAGGTTAAAAGTTGTTAAATTGTAGAAAGGAACAGTAAAAAAAACAAAAAAAAACCGAAGTTCATCGGACAATAATTATAAATAGGTGGGTGTTCAAGTGGATATTTACCGTTTTATAATAAAATCAAATCAGTTATGTCGGATTAAGTACTGTTTACAGTTAAGGAACATGAAAAGTTGGTGGACATTGTTTCAAAATGTCCTGTTATTTATTTTTCTTTTACGAGAATGTAGTTGAACTGCGTTGTTTTGCCTGAAATATTCCCGAAATTTTTCTCGTCCTTCAACAAGTGGCGATTAATAAGTGTCTCAAAACAACCGTCCAAAATAATTCTTGATTTAAAAATAAGGTGTGCAGCAACATTACCCTGACTTATTAGTTCCAGTAACATTTCTCGTCTTCAATCTCTTTTAAGTACAAATAGAAGAGCAAATCGCGGACACTCATTATTGGCACCCTCTCACTACCGAGGCCACAGATCAATTGAACGTATGCATAAAAACCCTCTAACCTGTGTCAGCCGCACTGCGTTTGACGCATACATAGGAAACCCTCTAACCCGTGTCAGCCACACAGCGTCTAACCCGTGCGTCAGCCGCACGCGTCAGACGCAGCATAGGAATCCCACCTTAAGATACATAGTTTTAGCCTACCAAAGTTTCTGAAAATGTATTTCCCTCTTCAAAATACTAACGTCAATCATCCTCAAATATTATTTAATCATTTTAAAGAGCATGTTCACATATTGCATATTGCTACACAAGGGAACTTGGTTCGCTGATCTCGGTTCGCAAGAACCAAGTTCACCAAATTGTGAAGCTTTAACGTGCAGAGTTCATGACAAAATTGGTATTCCATCAGGTTGGAACTTGGTTCATGCGAACAGAGGTCAACGAATCAGTTTCCCATATAAATAGGGCTTTATCAAAAATATCGTTGTTAAGAACTAGAATTCAGGCCAGTTGCAAGAAAGTATAATAATAAACAGAGGGACTCTAGCGACAATGGCCCTAAAGTGTCAAAACAACTACCGTCAAATGAAGGAAATTTATATTTTTATTATTAAATGAAAGGATTATTTTTGTTGTCATTATTATTGCTTTCTCATGTATGAAAGAGAAATGATTGTAATGGCGCAAAAATTAATTTTTGAGATTTTGATGAATTGACATATTGTCAATAAGTCTTTTACACGTGGAAAATCTAATTTCAGAGATATTATTGAAAATAAATATGATTTCGTTGAAAATTCAAAAACAAAAAATGAAACATCCACGTGTTGATTTTTTTTTTTTTTTTTTTTT